>DWQQ01000718.1:0-10569 GCA_018244775.1 Oxynetra roscius flavomaculata
CGGTTAAACCGTCATACAGCCAGTCGCCGGCGGTTGGTGCGCGGGTAATTAACCAGGTCTCCAGCCGCTATACCGTACCCACAAAGCAATGGTTCGCACTCGCCGGGTGGGATGTCGCTATTCTAAATAAATTAATTCCAGTGAGCCACCTAGGCAGCAAGTCACTGGTGCATGCAAGCGTTCATTCTCTTCAATACAATGTCATTATTTTCAGGTTCAAATACATATACAGTGACCTATTTATATCAAAGCAGGTTTGTTGACCTCGTTTTCCAATGAATTGTCCCTCGAATAAAGCAGAGTGTGTATTTCATCGCGTTGGTGTACTCATGTGCACTCGCAATTGTTGGGTTTTGTTGTCGTGCATTTTCTGCGTACCATTCAATTTTTTTTCTACGGAAATTGACAGCCGGTAACCACTCGTTTTCAAGAAAAGTTGGTAGTCATTGCGTGGTGTTAGTGTTGTTCTGATGGTATTATTTATGACATTACATTACTTATATTTCTTTGATACCTTATAGAGAAGGAAAACAAAAAATTAAGAGAATAGATTTTTTTTAATCTATGGCTAAAAACTATTACCAATAAACCTATTGTTAACCATTGGTCAATAGGCACTTACTGGTAGTACAAATCATAAACCATTTGGGATTCGGAATTTTTGCACAATGCAGATAATTTTAATGTAAAATAAAATCTATATTTAAAACTTTAATATTTAAGAATTTATTTACTTATTAATTGGGGCCTCACATAGGTAAATATAAAAGGTTTTTCAGTCAGTGAACTATGTACATTAAAACGTATCCTATTACTGCTTTTGATTTCACTTTATGGCCCACAAATTTGGATTTTGAACTGGTTTGAAAAACTAGTAGAATATTTATTTAACAAAAAATAACTTTTATAAACTTGCTTGAAGTGTTTTGTACAAATAAACGGCATAATATGATTTATATATAATGTGGATGCACTTGTTTGTACTTATTTTTACATACAGTTTAATTTATTTATATTGTCACAAATTGATATAAGCTCATTTCTTAGCAAGATAAATTTATTTTCAAATTTTAAATTATGCCAATATGGGTTATAGCTTTAATATGCATATATAATACGTATTAAATTTGTATAGTAGAAGAAGATAAAATAAATTTTATTACAAAAATCATTTTTGAAACTATATATTGGCTCCAGGACAGAATGCAAAATTTATTTAAAATGACATGTATGTTTAATAAGTACAAAAAAAATTTGTTACTAATGCCTTTAAATATTCTAAATCAAAGAATTTACAAGAATGTAATTTCTGGTTTTGACATTTGCATATAAAACATGAAAATATCGATAGAATATGTTTTAAGTCTCTCTATCCTACATAACTGGCTGACAGATGTGCCATGAGTTCAACTTAGTATATTTATATATAAATACAATATATTTGAATATTCTAGTATATTTTGACATTAAATTAAGGGTAATGTTAAATTCACAATAACTTATTTTATTTATTAAATACTTAAAATGACAAGAGAGCAAGCATGTAAAAGTTCATATTGAACAAAAATTTATTTGTCTATGGTTAAGCTGTGGCTGGTGTGCTGTGTGGTAGTGGTATAGGTAATTTTCGTTTTGGTGTGATAGTTTGGTTGATCCATCATTTGATTTGATGGACGAAACGAATGGTGCGCGCGCTGTGGACTGATGTTACATCTCCAATCTTTTTGGCAGTCCTAGTGAGCTGGTAGATAAAATTAAGAAAAGCTAGCGCGATTTATGTAGAATGACTTGTTGCGATTTCAGTGATAGGTTCGGTTAGAATACGTTATTGATTTTGTTTGCGAGAATTTTCCATTAGGGGTTTTTTCAACAAAGGAGTGATTAGATTACAGTGTTGTTATTCCGTAAAGTTCGATCACAACTGTCATTGGCCAAGACCAACCATCCATTGAGTGCTTGCATGTGTATTTCACACTCACCGAAAAAATCGAGCCCAACTATCATTCAGTTTTAAATCGTAACTGGCCTACTATAAATTGCAAAAAGTGATAACCGTGTAAGTCGCATTGTGTCATTTGGGAAGTTCGAAAAAGGTCGATTGGCGATCCGTGATATACCGATCATAATTCCACCGGAAGGACTAATGTTTTAATAAGGTTTGTATAAACTTAAATTATAATATTCTCATTAATATTTGCCGTAAATAAGATCGTTCTGGTGCTCATTCATTACGAAACAACAGGCTTCTCGCAGTAATATCGCGCGATGTCGTGTCATGCTAACATTTCGCTCTGCATCATACTTTGTGTAGGTGTGAGATATTACTTCACATTTTTACGGGTCTTTCTTAGTGTTGCATGACTAATTAAGCTATCGAACCTTGCATGCGAGCTTCAGTTCTATGAAGCGTAATAATGTTCTTATGGAATATATGCTAGTCAATATTTTGCCATAGAGAAAATTTCGAAGTGATTCAATAATTGACTGACAGAGTGTTTGCCTATTTACGTTGTGTTAAGACCTTGGGTAAAGCATTGTTGCAAGTATATTCACAAATCTATTTACTCAACTGGTAAATATGTATTTTTTATTTTGTTTTTTTTTTAATTGTTTATTCTGTAATTGATAAGGAACTGTCAGTGTACTGATTGGTAGTCAACAATTCGTACTCTAAATCATACATACTGTTGTGTTTTAGAATTGTAATGAATGAAAATCAATTCTCTATTATTAAATATTGAATGAAAACAGTAAACAAACATAAAACTGTTTTGTGTCAACAGATAAATCAATATTTTCAAAGTTGAATACAACCGTACTTAAGCACATTTATTTACTAAATTCTCCTTGGTACTGCATTATAACACATCTTATGTCTTGTATTCTGTTGCTAGAAGCCAGTGTATATTATAGTGAGTTTTGATTCACAATGCATTTTGACCAGTACTGTAATGTTTTAGCTATAACACATGCTATAAATTTTTAGATATGTGTATATATGACATACTTAATAATATTACTACAATAACATAGCTAATTAAGTAACCATGGTAACAGTACAATATTTATGAGGATTAGGTGATTTGTATTCAAGCTATATCTTACCTTTATGAATAAGTAATAGTGATAATGAAATTACATTGAAATATGATTATCTTTTATTACAATAGTGTTACACAATAAAATGTTAGCTTAAACCATAGGTCCTCTTTACTCATGGCTTAAGGGATCAGGGACCCCCTTCACCTCTTAGTATAGGAAAAATAATTATATATTTGCGAAAAGGTATTTACAATTTGTATCTGAAATGGGTTATCTGTGCTCATATATCTATATCAATTTAAATGTGTCATTGCACCAGTAGGCTCTAGAATTTTCTGTGTAAAGTTTGTGATAAAACTAGCTAATCTGCTTAAATTTTGGAATCCTTGAACTTGTTGAGGATATGGCTTTGCCCATGACTTCATGCCATTTCCATCAAAGGGCATATGAAAAAAATATTAAATCTAGCAATGCAACACTCTCCATTTGAATTTTCTTAAGCCAAGTGGTTATATTAGATTTCAAGAAAATTCACAACACACATAATATGGTGATAATAAAATGCAAATAGCAATAGAGTGATTGAGAAAAGCCGAGGGTGTATATCTAGTGATAATGTCTATATATGTGCTCTATATATTGACCGGTACTGTATATTTCATAATATATACCAAGACTGGCACTGTGTACTGCTACATACTGGTATTATATTATTTACTGGTGATAGTGCCTATATATGTGCTCTATATATTGACCAGTACTGTATATTTCATAATATATACTAAGACTGGCATTGTGTACTGCTACATACTGGTATTATATTATGTACTGGTTATAGTGCCTATATATGTGCTTCATATATTGACCGGTACTGTATATTTCATAATATATATTAAGACTGGCACTGTCTACTGCTACATACTGGTATTATATTATGTACTGGTGATAGTGCCTATATATACTGGTTGGTACTTTCATACTAATACTATATACATATTGTCACTTTTTAATTTTACAAAGATATTTCATAAACTCAGTGTATACTTTTGAAATAACATTCACACCAATTGTGACTGTAGTCATATTATTTATTTTGTAAAAACACTATAAGGCACTTGCTTTCCTTATTCAATATGGATACGGGTGCATATATTTATGCTTATTCATAATGATAGTATTTCTTGCAATCAGCACAATGCATTTTGTAGTGTATTGTTGTTTATTTGTTATTCAGGAATGTGTTGGCGATTGCAATTTGAGATCGTCTACCGTGCGGCTACTTTGTAACATAACATACATAACACTGTTGTTTTTGGTTCTTATATTTTTAAATTGCAATATACTCACTCATGTTTGGCTGTGACATCTGTTGTTTTTGGTTCTTATATTTTTAAATTGCAATATACTCACTCATGTTTGGCTGTGACATCGTCTGATTTTAAGTGAGATACAGCCTAGTGTGTAATACACATCCTTGTTTTGGAATTAAATGGTCTGCAATAGAATGCATAGTTGTGAAATTGCTATTTTATCAAATTGGTGATTTGCAATGGTATTAACGATATGATTTGACATGCGAACCAAAAATGATAATCGACTGTTTCATTTTATTATTTCTCATAAACTATATTTGCTAACATGTAATGAAATGAATTTTGTGCTGTTTTAACTTTTCTTGTGGTTGTAATGATCCTTCAACGAGACCACAATATTAATAATGTTTAGGATAGATATACCTACCACCTTTAAGAAATTAGAAGTTACAATAACATCTCCATGTCAATTTAGTTTCTATTATCATATCTTGATCATGATCTTCTACATAATGATGTAAAACAAGTAACATAACAGTTTATCACATAAATTTAATGAAATTAATTGATTTTAACATTGTTGCAAATCCATATGCAAATTGGCATTTAATTGTACCATCTTTTGCCGTATGTCAAAAAAATGTTTCAAGCATTCTGAATTAATAAAGAGGCTTATTGGATTAATGACTTGCTGACAGAATATACATCAATCGGTTGTGTCGAGCACAACACCAGATTATTTAACTTAAATATAATTAAGTAGACTTATATATTTAATAAAAAAGAAACTTATTTAATAAATTTACTTCTTTCTTAAAAAAAAACAGTTAACTTTTTCTTGTCTGATGTGACTGAAGTCTGCCAACACGCATTTGGCTAGCATGGTAGACTATGGCCAGTCTCTCTCATTCTGAGAGCAGACCCGGAATCCAACAGTGGAAAGGTAAAAGCGGTTAATGTTGTGACTTACTTAAAATTTGAATATAATAAGAAATGACAATCATATAGAAGGATTATAGGTATACACACAGAGGTAAACAAAGGATCCGGTCATCTAAACGGATCGGTAGATGTTCTAAAAAGATTCCGTTCATGGCGACACTTTGTCAAGTATTATTATTATTATTATTATTCAATATGGCTTGCAATCTGGTAACACATTAACTGTTGATCTTTACTATCGAGGCAAGATAGTAGGCTAACAAATAAGACTGGCGAACTGCTGTTCTCTTTGGTTTGTCTATAATGCTAGACTGTAATTAATATATGTTACTTGCACTGTGTATAATTTAATATACTATAACAATTCTAGAATAATGCGTGGACTACTAATGAAAATTTCTTCATTATTCATGCGGAACTCAATGAACTAACCTTTTAGTGACCCGAATGGAATAATTTAAAATTGTAGCCTTTTTTGCTATAAATATTTTTTTATTTTTATTTTGTTATTAATGTGTAGCATCTATGGTTTTCGTAATATTTCGATCAACTGCATCAAGTGATTGGATTCACTTTTGAGATATTATCATTGTTAACAAAGATATTAGAACTCGCTTACTAGATTTAGGTTGCCGCCTACTGCGCAGTCCGAATAAAGTAAATATGCTCTGATACCAACCAGTACAACATTAAACTTTGATTATAAAACATTATATACATATATGTTATCTTACTATGAAACAAATGATTATGATATTTAATTGGAATGAGTCATGATTTTATTAATTATTTAAACAGGAACAAGTAATCATAAAATTGAAGTACATTCCGATGATTTCATACTAAAAGAGTTTGTTGAAACTCATTTTATTATCTGTACGTTGCCAGCATCATTCAAATATGAATTAAGAAAAATGTTTGCCTCTTTTGCTTTATATACAAAATAGCGGAATCATCTTAAACTAGCTTTCAGTGGCAGGTAAATGGCTCGGAGAGTAATATAGACCAAACGGAGACAACATGTAGGTGATGAATGACAAGTAAACTAATATATGTTTATTTATAGATATTATGCATATTGTATTTAGTCATGGGTAATCAAAAGTTTATATAATACAGCAATTAATATCAATCACAACAACAATTTTTGTCTTAAAAATTATATATAAAAAATAATATATATATAGTAATATCCATGGAAATCAAATCGCGTTCTGAGTATATTTTAATTTAAATTTAAATTTCCTATTTTAAGAATACTAAGTTTAAAAAAGCAATGAATAATGAATATCATTCTATAATTAAAAGTACATTAAGTTTCATAAGAGGCTGTAATTGACTATAAATATTTGCACATTTGTGTAGGGTTTCCGATAGATACCAGTGTTCTAGAATGGAAAAAATATAGTCAAAAAAAGTGTATAGAATCTAACCTTTCACAGTTAGCGACAAATTAATTTACATAACCTGAATTTTCAAGATAATTGGTAATTCTATTATGTACGAGTCAGAAAGGAAAAAAAACATCTTGGGTCGACTTATTTTTGTAGATGCAACAACGACTCTGTATATAATTCATAATATAAGCCTTACGATTCATCGGTTTTATATCCATGAGGTTGCTATATGTAGTTACAAGAAACAACAATTATTTTCCTTATTCTTACTATTGACAAGTATGTGTTAAAAAATTGATAGGAAAATAAAACTTTTTAGGTTATTTATTTTGAGTGACCTCGTCACTGACGTCATATATTATTAGTAATTTTGGAGTTTGCCAGGCATTAGATTTGAAAAAAAAATAAAAAAATGGAGACAATGAGTAATATTATTGATTACAATGCAATATCGTATTAGGTATACCGCTAATCACCTTAAAAATGTTTGTTTCTCAAGCTCTCACAAAGTCATTGTAAATTTAAAACATATATTTGGGTGATACACTAATTTAGCGATGAGTTACATCTAGCCTCTCGGATTAACAACATAATGGCTTCGAGATCGTGCTTAATTTGACAATAAACGTCCCGCCAATTAAACTGTCAACTGTGTTAACACCTACTATAGCATTAGCCACACCGGTTATTATTGCAATCATTGTAGGATAGGGTTTTTGACATCGGTGAAAGATCTGTATAATTCTTTTTGGAATATGAATTTTATTTTTAAAACTTATCTTGTGAATCCTTAACTTTGTATGTGATTTATTTTAACATAGTCATACGTTACAAGTTAAATAATTTGATTTTCCCCGTTATCGTGTTGCAGGTTACATTGTGCCCCTTGAGGGAAGCTAGCGATGGTGGACTACTACAGGATTCTCGGCGTTACCCGAACAGCCACGGAGGCAGAAATAAAGAAGGCGTAAGTGTGTTTCATCATTTTCGGTAGAATTCTACAAAATATGTACAAAAATCAGAAACTTCTGACATTTTGTAGTTTCGATTAACAAAAGAAGGCGAAGACGCCGTTTACAATGATGCTAAATTGTTTTGTGCGCGACCAGCATCATATACGACAGGTTCACAGATACAATATACATATAGTAGTCATACGAGTATAATTATATCACATTTATCACTTATAAAATGAAACTAAAGAGAGCTTCAAGGAAATTAAAATTCCGAACTTCTGTTTCATCATAAGGGATATAAATGAAAGCATTGATATATATATTGTCACATTGATCGCACCTAAACGTACGAGTCAGGTAGACAAAACAAAAAGCCCATATAGCAGACAAACTCTGCACTTTTCTCTGATTCGGTCATCATTAATACTGTGGCTATGACACGGGAACGGCTAAACAGACGAAACAACCGGCCGTGTGTTGTCAGACCATTCCAATTGCCTTGTTAAAAAATTTGTATTACACTCTATAACCCAGGAGGAAGTAGATTGCACAAGGAACTGGTTCCCAAGAATGGCGGTATTGATTTTTGTTTGGTGCTACTAAAAAACATTGAAAGTTAAAACTATGAAAACTTTTAACAATTTTAATTGTTTGTAGAACATTGGTAGCATTTAAATACATATTTTATTTTCCTTTTAAATTTTCCCGCTCTTAATATCCAGCACTATTTTATCTTGCCAGTATTATATACATCGCACACTGTGAATACATAATATATATAATTGTGATTATATGTACTCGTGTAATCTGTTGGTGCGCCAAATAGATAAATATAATTAGTCGATATTATTAAATATATTTCTATATATATATATTTATATTTACCATTTCAGATATCGAAAACTAGCATTAAAATGGCATCCCGATAAAAATCCCGACAATGCGGACGAGGCGAACAGGAGATTCAAGGAAATCTCTGAAGCGTACGAAGTCCTGTCTGACGGTACGTCGTACGCTCCTCTTGATAACGACTTTTTACTAAATAGCCGTGCAACTGTAGTGTCATAGCGATGAATGATGATTTATATTAGTAACGTCTTTATATATTTACCATATTAGTGGATATTTATTTATACAGAACAACATCCCATTGGGTTGTCAGTGTGTGTATTGATTTTCTTCGTTTATATTCAAACATATGTTATCTGTGTTGGTGTATTATAAGTTTTTTTTTGTCTGTTAAAGATTTAACTAAATTAATCTCGGATACTTGTGCTGCTTCCCGGTTTTAAGTAGTTTTTTTTTTTAATTTTACGTCGTATTACCACGTAGGAATATATTTTTTTATCTCATCGCTGAAACACCTAGTTGATAAGTGGAGCTCGTTAAGAATTTTGTTTTCTATACAAATGTTGAATATAAAAAATATAAAAAGACTGGACGTTTTGACGCTTCGAGTCTTGATTCACTCAATTGTGTATATTCTATGAAAAAGTAATGCATTCTTTATTACATTTAAATGAGATTAGCCCACTTTCCGCTACTGTGGTTACGCAAAACACTGGCCATTGGCGTCGTTTGTGAGTAGTTAACTGGAAACCTTAATTGTATAATATAAATTTATGCGCACTTGGTATAAAAACATATATACATATAACTTACATACATAAGTCAATATCTATATTGATTATGCCATATCTCCAGACAGCTTTTTTTGTTTTTTTTTTTACGCCGTTTATTCATACTTGTACTATATCGCTTTTTATGCAAATGTAATATTTTTGTATTTAAAATTGTAAGTAATTAGTCAGTAATGTTGATTTTTGATCATTGTTTTTATCGATCTAAAAATATATTTTCTAAATATATAACTACCGCCAAGGTGAAGGTTCTGATTGATTGTTTAAAAGAAAATTAATAATAAAACAAATGTTTACGAAGTGCCAGTAATAAAAAAATATGATGGATCGTAATTGCTATCAGGTGTGCTGCTAGTTTTAAAGTTACCATATAGTGTCATGCATATTGTATTTATTATAACGGTCACGCATTGTAATGAATTAAATAGAAATACGTGGATTAATTTTATTTATTATTGGCTCAATGAAAAGAGAACAAGTTGTCAATTTTATTCTAACACCTTCACGGTTGTTTGTCATTGGTGTCGTCAGTTAGACTGTTTTGTGTCGAAATAGATTCTAAATTCGAAATGAATTTTGACGTTTTACCATAAACAAAATATAGAGGATTAATAACTTTCACCTTTTTTCCTGCAATCCTGTGTAACTATAATAATGACATGTTTTTTTTCTCTCTCTCTCTCTCTCTCTTGTTTAATCCTTTGTACAAATAATATGTAGATGTGCAAAATGTTCAATGTAATTTTGTTGTTTGGGTAGAGAACAAGCGGAAAGTGTATGATGCACGGGGCACCAGTCACAGTCACCACGGTCACAGATATCAAAGCAAGAACGGAGTTAACGGTCATCGACACTTTAGCTTCAGGGGTTTTTTCGGAGACACGCCATTTCACCGATTCTTTGGTAGCTGTTCATTTAATATAGGGACCTATGGATACTATCACTTTGAAGCTGTTTTTTTTTGTTTCCAAGCCACCATTATTTTTAAGCCGAAATAAATATAATATAAAAAATGTCGGATTCCGTCACCGAGCCATATTGTGCTGGTGATTTTTTTTTTCAAGTGATAGTATTTAAATGTTAACTATAACCAAGTCGTCTAACAAAAACATGATTTTGTTTCAACTTAGTTTAACTAACAAATAGTTTTGTGTGCGAGTTTTATGGTATTGTTATATTATAAATTGGACCGAGTGAGTGGATTTTTAGTATTCGCGAATTTCATGAGTGGGGGGGGGGGGGGGTTTCTTATAAATGTTTTATTCGATCTTTTTTTTTT
>DWQQ01000719.1:0-10565 GCA_018244775.1 Oxynetra roscius flavomaculata
TTTAAACGAGCAAGGAAATCCAAACTGCTTACTATATTACACTTGGGTACATACATCAGAATACCTACATATTTTATGTTACTATTTATTATCGAAGCAAGTCACGTTTTTATACTGATACGTAATAAGGAAGGCAATAGTCGATTTTATCTTCAATTTCAAATTTGTTTAATCGTTAATAGATGTAACGATAATTAATAATCGAACTAAATGACTTGTATTAAAAGTAAAAAAAATAAAGTAAATTATAAAATGTGTCTCTGGACTGGGCTCTTGGTACAGAGATGACGGACCGTCGCTGCCGAGGTCGGATGTATAAAAATAGTATTAATATTTAGTAATAATAATATCGATATTAACTATGTACAATCTAGAAGGTTAAATCTTGACAATGATAACTTCGCGCTTGTCTAATATATACACCGTCTAGCTATGCCTTAAAATTAATTACCTTTAATCCGAATAACAATCTTGTTATTTTCTATATAACCGTCATTTTGGATCCATTTTATAGCCTAGCTTCTAATGTATGTAAAGGAAAACCATGCGTGAAGGAAAACCCCATGATAACCCCCTACCACAATCTTTATACACCTTCGCTACTTATAAACTGACATTTCTACAATTTACCATTGATTCGTTTTGCTTCGCACTATATCAAACGATTATCTCAATAAGTTATTTTTCGTATAAAAAGCCATGAAGATCCTCAACCTACTTGTGTTGGTATTCGCGATCGTTGCGATGATCCTGAATGGGTCCGACGCCAATCCTAAAGTAGCCGGTGGCACCATCAGGAAAGCAGGCAACGTTATCGTAAGTTATATTTATACTTTTTAATACTTAACTCATTTTGAACAGAACCCCCATGAGTATTATGAAATAATGCTTCAGCCTGCCCCAAAATCGGATAGACTATAAATAGGTCTCCAACATGAAGACATTGAAAGAGCCATAGCGTACTACGTTAAAAAAAACAAAAGTCTAAGCTTCCAACAATAAAAAGTGTGTACAATGAAAAAGAAATTTTTTTTCAAACGCAATAAGCGTCTACCTGTCTGCCTCTAAATTCTTTATATTTTATTTCAAAAGTTTTTTTACATCACGATTGTTTTGTACTTTAATGCGCGTTTTAGCTGTCGTTTAAGTTTTTACAAGATAACAGTTGCTAAAATTGGTTGTTGAGCTCAGAAGCCTTAGGGCTCATTAAAACTTCTAGCAATGTTACTGATTGTTAATATTAACTAAAATAAAAAAAACAACAATCTGTGTTGAAGTAACGCGACTGGTTTCAATTAATACCTTCGTGTTTATGCAAGATAAGATATATTTGATTGTTGTTATCTCTACCTGTTGTTCGCGTGCATAACATTATTTTCTTTCTTTCAATCATATTGACATTTACGATCCCAGTCAATCGTAATCTTTAATGAGGCAAACACATTTAATATAATAATAACTTTTCAGTTATTTACTTGTTTAAACTTTGAAAAGAAACGCTTTTTATTTATGTCTTTTGGACCGTCAACATAAAATACAACGACAATGTTTACAGGAAACATTTCATAACATATTAACAAGGAACTGTACTTACAATTACAGATTATCACATGCTTACAGAAAAATAATTTGCTTTTATTTCATAATAGGAGCTGAGGAATAGTACTATTATAGCTTAGCACTGTTACTGTAAGTTTCTATGACTCCAGTTAGAAATGAGCCTATGCGAAGTTTCTCAGAGACGAAGTGCTATTCCCTAAAGCCTGCAATAGTCGGCTTTAAACTAAGCACCCAAAAGATTACACGCGTTAGAATGAGTGCCGTCTTTCCTAATGGACACTAGACACGTACCCAGAACCCGCGATCGATAGGGAATTTATTACCGAAAAGTATATTTATAAAGTACTGACTGATGGAGGAGTCAAGAGCCACCGAAACCGGCGTGTATGCATGAAGAGACTGATGAATGTAGACGAAGCACGTCAGGTTTGTAAGGACGGAGATGTTTGGCACTCCGTGCTTTCAGCCTACCCCACTAGGGACCTGGCGTGACGGTATTTTTTTATATAAGTAGTTTATCAGCCGTCTGGTTACCATAACACAGGAACTTAAGTACCTAATTTGGAATCAGATGGCTGAGTGTGGAGATGTCCCAAGATATTATTATTACTATTGTGACAGGCTCAATAAGAAACCTAACTGGTAGAGAATGCCACCAGGCATTAAGGGCCTTTGTACAAGCTCTATATTAATACCGACTATAGTCTTAACCATTCTTATTCTGAAAGAAGACCCCTGTCTAACAGGGAAACAATATAAGTATGGATACCATTGTTTAGTGGTTTAGTGGCACAGCTGACTATGATATAATTATGCTACAAGTGTTTGTACCTATTACGCTTGATAAATAATCACACTGGACTTAAGATTGCTACGATAAAAATAAACTAACCAATGAAGAATTGATATGTATCAACGTATGTACGTACATTTACTAGTGAGATTTATATTAAAATTACATTTAAAACCTCGACGCGCGTAAATATGAAAATGACATAGAAACTTTTACACAATAAAAATCTTACCGAGCGTTAATTAAAAAAAAACCCGCTTTTGCCGTGCTAACAAATAAAAAAACTCAAGAGATATATTTCTGGTTAGAGTCTATAAAATAAAAGCATAAAGTTAAAAACACATACACATAAGCTTGACCTTAACACTGGCTGAGATCAAATAACGCAATTCGAAACACTGACATTCGACTAGAGTATTTACGAACAAGGCCAGGCATGTGGGTATTTTGACTGTGATTTTTTGGCGATACGCCACGCGTTTAGGTGTGTGACTATCAACTGCCAGTGTCTCCGCCCTCGCTCTGCTTGTTCAGTGACAGTTCGTAATTACATAAGTAACAGCAACAAAAAAATGCACGATCAAATTCCTTCAGCAAAAATAACATCAGATGTGTATTTAAATTATTAAAAATCTTGGGACATCTCCACTCACGCTCATCTGATCCCAAACGAGCAGTGCCTGTGCTAAAATATATACTTGAATATTAAATACTAAACTTAAATATACATGTCTTACATCCGAACTTAGAATCAATGATCATTTCGTCAGTGATTTGATCAGATTTTGATCAGTTTGTTTGTTATTATTATGCCAGATTAATTTTGCGACAGCCGCAAAATACGTCCCGACTGAAATCGAACCCACGACCCCCGACTCAACAATTAGATCTTTCGTTCGTTCTAATTCACTTACAATTGCACCGCAATAATATTAACATTTTTGGGAGAAATGGGCGAATGATTCTGTTCGATCTAAATCCGCTATGGGTATACATAAATCCAATTGTCAACGGTTTCACGACTTTCGCAGCAGGTACAGCCATTACAGGGACACGTTTATCTCTTGTAACGGTAAATAATATCGGTTTCATTGGAATAGTGGTAATAAGGAGCAAGCGTGCTATAATTATAGTCTAATTATTTTCTTCATGCCTAAAGATCTCCTTTAGTCTGCACAAATTATTTAGTTAAACAATATTTTGTTCTCTTTGAATACTTAATTAAACCAGACTAATCTTTTATTGTTTTATATCGCAACTGGGCCACAACATTGGAAACGGTGTACCTAATTAGTTTTGTTCAGCTCCATCTGAATGGTAGACCAGCAGACATTTCGATTGATACAGCATAATTATAATGGAATACATAAAATAAAATATAATTAGTAAACGCAGTAAAATAAATCTGTTCAAATATTTTTCACATAAATAATGTTCTGACAAAAGTATAAAATATATATTCGTTACGATTTTTACTAACAATATTATATTCAATTAATTCTATAATATTACTTAACGGCTTTCCTTTTTCTGTGTTGCATTATTTATAAAAGAGAAGGTATTAAATAAAAACCACTCAATATTTCCAAAATACGCGGTAAATACGCAAGCCCGGTCGATTGTTGCCACTAACGAAATATGATAACGGTGTAGTGAGTAGTGTTGCAACATGTAACAATGAACAATTTCATGTGTATAAAAGTACATTGTATGTGCATCACGTACCGACCGGTCGCCTTGCCTTAACCGACACGCCGTTGTTACAAAATAAGAATGCAATTCGGGTTACCGATAGCCGTTTCTAAGTGGTAACGTGGTTAACCGTATGCCAGAAATTTACATATCGACTATACATATGTATATCATTCGATACAAAGTCAATCTCTGGCATGTTTGAGCGTGTATCGCATTTTATAATTGATTTGAGATATGTCACTTTCGCATGAAATATTATAGTATATTTGTAAAACTAACAATAAAATCTAAATAGTCGTGTAATTTTTCGTCTACAGAATTTAAAACAATTAATCTTTGCCTGTTACAGTACCTGCACCCATATAGATATTGCAAACAAAAGTAAATAAATACATCTATTTGTTTCATTTATTGGTATCTTGGACATCTTGGACATCTTGGACATCTTGGACCCTGCGAAAGTACAGACTACGTGGAATGCATTTTAACTCAACCCGTAAAAAATTGAAACATGTGAAAATAATGGCACTTATTTCAATTACCGCGCGAAATCAGTCACGCCTAAAACTAATTGAATAATATTTACGATAAATAATGTGCATATATAAAAAAGATAGCATTGAAGTATTTAATACCAAGGCTGATTGGATGTCGATAATGCAACGGCATTAGGCAAACGCATACAGCTACCACTGCGTGCCACATTGATTATTGGATGCACGGTATGAAACGCAAGCATTGTAGATATGATCAATTTACACCTCAAACACTAAAAGGAGTAATGACGTAAGCGTTTCAATTCATCGCTAGGTCAATCAAAGAGTCATCATAAGGTTTTTCTAACAAAATCTGTAAGAAACCACAAAATCGCATAGACAACAAAACAATTCAATCGATTTTCCCATCGCACAAACGGAAAACCGAACCCCATGAGCTGTTACGCAAGGCGCGCGCCCACCTACAACCGTTCCACCTTCGAAGGTCGCAAGGTCGAATCCGATCGATAATGGAAACGCGTGCCACACTTAGTGACCATTATAAACAAACCGTTTCGCTAATTAGATGCATAGTTCTATTACCGTTAACCGATTATGGTTCGAATTTCGAGGGAAAATAAAGCATTTTTACGCTGAAAGAGAACAAAAAGCGAAGATGGGTAATGAATTTGCGGTTTGATAAAACTTAGATAACTAATCACACGAATTTAGAAATTAGACAAGCTAATGTATTGTTCGTTTCGAGTCGTTTCTTCCTTATTGTTCGCATGGCCGTTCAATGTTAATGCCACTTTCAGGGTCCATGGACATTTATGTCCGACTTCAGTTGGTACTAAAATGCCAAATGGCATTAGAAACAGTCGTGCTACTTTCTCTAAACGAAATCTAAGTTCGAAGAGACATATTGTCTGGTTCTGAGTTTACCACGGCATATATTTACAACATATAACTATGTAGGTAAATATTAATATTTATACATATACATTTATATATTGATATCGTGCATAGTATGCGCACATATATATTTAATGCGCACCTAATTGTAACGTACGTAATCGGTTGGGGTCATAAGCTAACTACTCATATAGAATGAAAATAAGACAAAGATATATGTACCTATGTATTTATATATTATTATTATCATATAGCAAGATAGTGTTTAATAATATTTTCTGTAACTTTTCAACATGTACTGGCATTGGTACCTATTAAGGACAGATTCAGACACGCAAGACTAAGTATAAGGAAATTATAGAATAAAGATTTTCTTAATAAACAGACTGCATGTATGGTACACGTATAAATATATATTAAAATGTATCTTTTTCCTTCTAATTACGCAATTATTACTAAAAATACACCATAATTGCCTAACAGGCTTATCTATTACATAAAATGTAAGCTCAAGGCAGCAATAACTATCGGACTTAGTAAGCTGTCATTGTCATAGACATTAGTGTCGCATTACGAGGTAAACAATCGTACATAAAAAAAAACTGTCCATTTTTTTATTTTTGCCCTGTAGCAAACATCATATAACTATTTTGTATTCTATAGTAATAATAATATGGATATTATATAAAATATTGATATTATGGATTGTGGGTAAATTAAATTTATGGCAATCTTATTGTTATACTATGGTGACCATAAAATACACGACTAAATAAAATAATATATTTCGAAATATATTCATGCTGATCACACAAATATGTACATATTTGCCCTGGGTAGGAATTGAAACCATAACTCACAGGTCAGCAATCAAAGTCACTGATCATTAGATTAGCAGACCGAATCACCAAAGTATGGATATTCATTGATACCCTTCTGCCACAGTGCTGGATAGAGATGTAAATCGTTCAAACACTATTTCTAAGTACCCCAATGAATCTGAGACTGAACACTATAGATCTGTACAACTATATTAGTTTAGATATGAAGTACATGGTCAAGAATAATTAAATGACATTATTTGATCTGGACGCATGTTTGCTACTTGTAAAAGGAACTAATTTAACATAGATTACTTTGGTTATAATCATTATCACATTATGATGGAACTGTTCCATTACATTGAATGTCACACAGATAAAAGCAATCACTGTCATTACTTCATATTTGTATTAATGATTAAACAATATTCAAAGTAGAAAATTCCTGCTATGTATACTGTTATCAAAATTATGTAAAACACATAGACATCAGAAAATGTTCTTATATAAATGATGAAGAAGAATGCAGAATAGGCATGAAGTACCTAAAGAACTATTTAATAGCTTATCTGTTGGCAATATTAATGGCTTTATAAACAAAGATTTCTTATTGAATGATTTAACTTACATTTAAACAAATGAACCAGATTTCGTAGTCACAAATGTGATTTCCGCAAAAAAAAAACACCAAGGTAAGATTAGTTTTTAATCAATAAATTTTTTTTAAGTCTCTATGTAGTTGCATTTTCAATTTCATTGAACATATTTTCAATCTTTGTCATACATACTGTTAAATTATCACTTGTCGATTTGATTATAAAACTAATTTCATGAACGCGTAAAAAAAAAACAGCATGGTTTTTGTATTATTTATTTGCATAATCGTAATTATCCCATTAAAAAAGAAACAAGTAGATTTTTAACAAATATTTTAAAGAATATTGAAATATAATTATAACAGAACATCTCCCATGTATTGCGAAAGATATTTAATTTACAATTTCCTTTGATACCATTCAATAACTGTAAACAATATAATAAAAGGCTTATGATAAAAAAATACACACATCTACAAGTCTTGGTACCAAAGGACAAGACATGTCAAGAGCATTCAAAACTATGAAGAGAAGTAATGAAAACAGAATTACTTTTTTATGAGTTATTTTTTTCAAAATACGATGTTTTCAGTGAAAAATATTGTCTTCCATATTCAGTCCTATTCAGAGACAAGTTTGTTTCATTCGAATCGTTTGATATGCTCCATATTATAATAAATATATAATCAAATTTCAAATCTATTATTTCACAAATGAATTTACAACATAACATATTAAACTTACTACACTATCATGTGATAACTAAAATATTGTTCTATGTGCACAATTTAATTTTTCATAATTTTTTGACAAAATATTAAGAGCCGATCTATTATACTTTTCGCTACATATTCTTTGTTGCTACACTTAAGAAATTTAATTTTCTCCCAACATAATTATCCTCTACATATAACTTACTTCTCGCGCGAATGGAGCTCAGGTTTTCCATATACATCACATTTCCTTTCTCTTTCTTTTTTTTACATTTTCTCATTTCGTCAATCTTTTTACTCTTACTTATATGAACACTTACAACAATTTAGAATATATTTTCAACTATTTTATTGTTAAGACTAATACGCAGACCACAGAAGAAAAAAAAGTATGTGATAAAGAAAATATGTATATAATTAATTTTTTTAGTTAATAATTAATTGTATCATAATTATAGTTCTCCCAAAATGTTCAAGCATGGAATGTATTGTATGAATGAAAGCAAAAGATTGCATATTTATTTTAAGAATAAACCATTTTACCAGACATCCACAAACATACTTGTTGTCTAAAAAAGATATAAAATATAGTCATACTGCTGCTGAAGGCAAAGAATGACAGTATTCTCCCTCAGACTTAACAGCTAGGTCATGGTAGATATTACGATGGTATCAAAATCTTTATCATATTTTTTTATCGCTTTTATCTTTATAATTATCGCTGAATACATTTCATATTGCTTCAATAAACCCTTTTCTAACGACTTGTTGAAACGCAGCTTATTAGAGTAATGTACCATATGGAAAAGTGAAATTGTTACATCTGTATAAAATCTGATCAACACAAGCTTTATAAATTACGTACTACAAAATAGCACTAGTTTTTTTTTTTTTGTATACGTTGAAACCAAATATTTTCTGCTAAACATAAAACATATTTTAAAAAATCGCCTTTTAAAATCCAAATTGATATTATTCAAAGTTCTAAGCAAAACATTGTATTTTTTTTATATATGCAAAATTATCTAAAAATAAACGACTGTGGGTGTTAACAAAGAGAAACGGGTGTTCAAAAAAACTGCATGGAACAAAGGTTACAAAAATTAGAGATCAATGAGATATGAAGATGAATGATATTTCCTTTGTATAAACTACAATGGTTTTGTTCATATGAAAATTGAAGCTATTAACAATGTATACAAAGATATTATTATTATTTTCGGTAGCTTTCCCTATAATTAGCCTAATTAGATTACTAACCAGAATCCCCGGTTATAGTAAATTTACAGGTTAATAATTAATTAACGTGCAACTCACTGCCAATTGAACACAAAGGATAGTTAACATTTCGTAGAAAAGGAGGGGTAGTTAGCATAGAAGCTATAGTTAAAAGTCAAGGTTGTGTGGTCGCATGACTTAAATGGTGCAAGGAACATAAACAAGTCAATTATCTAACGTTTAAGTACAATTACAAAATATTTATTATACACAGGAACAGTTTTTGCAAAAATTGTATAGAAAACATGTTGTAACTAAACGTGACACTGATGAGAAAATTTGTGTGCATTTAGTG
Organism: Oxynetra roscius flavomaculata; assembly: GCA_018244775.1. NCBI lineage: Eukaryota > Metazoa > Arthropoda > Insecta > Lepidoptera > Hesperiidae > Oxynetra > Oxynetra roscius. The sequence goes on from DWQQ01000719.1 coordinate 9,143, forward strand.
CTAGAGAAATAACGAAATAACAATATTTCAGTGAAAAAAAAAACTTAAAAAGAAAAATAAATAAAATAACTTTTTAATCATGCTATCAAAATATCCTTCGCTAATCTTATCCGTATGAAACCCCTATACAAAATTTGTTACAATTAATTTAAGAGCCTCAACATAATGGAAAAGTATTTTGTTGTGAAGTCTGAAAACTATTTTAACCCCCTGATGTACAAATATCCATACAAATACTTTTACAAAATTTTGTTTTAATATAACTAAGATTGATCATAATCCATAGTTATCTGTGCCAAAATTCTTTACTTTTTTAAATATATATGATAAATATTTTTTTTAATATAGATGATAAATTTGATAGTCTGACCATTATATCAACACAGCAACTAAAAGTAATTTGTATAGAATATTAGAATTTTAAGGGTATCCTTACAGTGAATTATTAAAACAGGAAACAAACGGTATCATATGAAATGTTATGAAATCTACTAAAAAAAATTGTCTATGGTCTACTATCACATTTCTTAAGGGTTCGGGTTAGAATGCAATTGAAGATGGTGGCATAGAACATTCCCCAACTGTGACTCTATATGATGCTAACTCACTGATCCCATGGTAATGAACGAAAGCAGCCACTATAACCAGCACATGGAAGATCTGATGAGATTGGAACCAGATGTCACACTTTCCTGGAAACCAGCGTTCTGGCACACGTAAAGCATAAAACATTGCCCCCAAAATGTACAACAAGCCCATCAGAACCAACCATCCCAGTGAAGCTTTACTGACTTGGCTAAACCAGCCCTCCGTGATTCCATAGTGAATCGCGGGCACTATACCGGAAAGCCCGAATCCCATAAACACTCCAGCTCTCAATGGCCGCAGGCGGGGCTCGGAAAATCTATCCCACAGGGACACAATAATCGACAACACACCCAGCACTACCACTACTGACAGGTATATAATTTTCGGCCTGTAATGGCAATAGAAGCTGTAGTATAACCATGGTACAAAGGAACCCATAATGAGCAACGCTATGCCACAATAGTCCAGCTTAGAGAACAACTTGCCAACCATCTCCGAGTGACAGTACAGTGTGTGGTAAGCGAACGAAAAGCCCAAACACACGATAGCGCCGACGAAGAAAACACCAAAGATCATCTTCTCCTGCATTTGAATTTCGATCGAGGGCCGTGACAGGAAGTAAATTGCGACACCAATGAACGCCACACAACCTAGCAAATGGGTCCAAATGTTGCCAGTCTCTGTGTGAATACGGAAAATTGACGCGAAACAGGCGCTGAACGAGGGCAACGGCGGCCTGTGGCCCTTGTGGAGATAGTCGTTGTCCTGAAGCCACCGCGGCAGGTGTCTGAAGTGGCAGACGTTCCACGACGCCTCCCACACCTTGCGGACGAAC
>DWQQ01000720.1:0-10564 GCA_018244775.1 Oxynetra roscius flavomaculata
AACCAACATAAAGCGGTATGCAAAAAAATTCCGATTTACTTTTTATCTTTATCATGATACGAGTATATGGCTATTTTCCACAAACATCCACTCTGGAAAATTTGGGGAATGAGGAGACACCGGTATACCTACATTTGTTATCTGCGGCGAGTTTTCCGAGCGCGCAGTGCCGTGACTGTCGCCGAGCCAAAGCTAACAAGACGCCGTTATAAGTACGATTAGAACTTTCTAACGTCTACAATTATTACTAGTAATTACGTTAATATCTTTTGGCGCGCACGTAATGCACGTTTTAAAATAATTTAATTGAAAAAAAAGAAAATAATTTATCCGTACGCATAGAGAAAAGAAAACAGAATAACAAAAAAAGCAATAAAAAACCAAAAATAAATTTTAAAATATCAAATAATTCAACAACGCATATGTATATTGTGTATGTGTATAGGGATGGGTTTAGCGTGTGGCGCGGTATGCCAGCGCACGCATAATTGCAACGTCATATATGCATTTCTATCTAATATATCATATTTATCGTCAGGTTTGCAAGGACAGAGATTTTTGGCACTCCGTGTTCTCTACCTACCCCGCTAGGGACTTGGCGTGACGGTTACTTATTTATATCATTTTATCTTATACATATACATACATAATACGCTTAGAGGATATTATTTATAACTATCACGCGTGCAGCTTCCTCCTGACATTTTCCATTACCCCTATTTTTGCCACTATACTGCAGTGCTTTCACTGTCATCTTCATATTTCAAAGTGTAGCAACAACTGTGTGTCTGATAATTTCAGTTATATTTGAAATTGAATACAGGTATGTATGGAGCACTGAAACCAGTTAATCTCAATAGCTACCGCGACTATTCACTAACGCTTTTAAACATTAAATGGCCTTAACATAACTTTAACTAATAATTAACGTAAACTACGTACATAACTGCATTAAGATATTACGTGATTTTACACGGGCTTAACGAAATGAAACATGAACGTTAAGTTTAGCGGTCGCCGCTGACAATAAATCATTATTGGCTGTTATTATATAAAAAAAATTAATAGTAATAAATTTAGAAGTTACACAAAGCGTTCTCAAATCGGGAAAATTCTAGAACATTATAAAAACACGCGGAACTATGTTGTTCAATAAACGTTGTAATTTGTTTGTATTATTCGTGTAACAAAATGGTATAAGTAGCATCTGCCTGTTTACAATCGTAAAAGTACATATAGGATAACCGACTAAATAGGGCGGTTCGAATAAGTTAAATAGGGCGCATCGTACAATGAGGACCGGTGTAATTAATTGATCGAACGATTTACACACATATACGTCTGGCATTCAAAAGTATTTGTTTATACGATTCCAATATGTATCGAAAAAGAGTTCACCGAGTACATTTCCAGAATGGACTCAGTATTGAGTGTACGGTTACAGGTTTATTCTTGTTTATAGCTTTTAATAGATATATGTGCATTATTCACAGTGAATATCTCTTGGTAGTCGTCCAGGTAATGTCTAGAGACACAAGGAAATTGTTGCATTGTGTGCGTCGGAACATTCAATACGTGTGGCAATGCATTGGATTCCAGCGTAATGGAAATTTTCGTTAGTCGAGAATATTACTATCAATGGCTAATCCCTTTAACATTTTACTTACAATATTCACATTTAATACTTGCACAATAATGTTTGCAATGAAAGCAATCAACAATGATTAATTCGAGGAGTATAGATATAGTATCGGTTAGTCGTTTTATTAACTGTAGCCGTGCGTAACTGGTATGATAAAGAGTTTTTTTTGGGAATTTTTATGTTTAGAAAATGTAGTGTTCGATATTAGACTGCTGAATTTCATTGATAACTACAGGATTCATCTGTACAGTTCGATCACTTGGACTATATGTTCCGCATGGTGTAAATAGATTATCTTTTAGCAGTAATTAACGTTAAGTTATAACATATAACATGGATTAACTTGGAGTTCTTTCAATCTTTTTATCATTCCACTGTCCAACTATTCCAGAATAAAAAAGGGTTAAGGGTTAAGTATAGTCTACAACGCTAGCCAAGTGCGACTTGGCAGACTTCACAGCTTAGAAAACACTCTCTCAAATCTTAGAGCGTGCTCAGAGAACTGTTTCTTTACAATGTTTTCCTTAACGGTTATAGCGTGTGAAATAAATATTTTTCCAAATCAGTTTCAATACACGAACCGCTAGAAGGACGAGGGGTGATTAAACTTTCTAACGGAACGTCAATCCGTCATAACCCATATGTTCGATTTTGTTGATCAATCAGAAAAATATTTTGCATTCTGAGCTACATACATATTTCCCCGTTTCTAAATTAGATTTTTATTGTTAGATTAATCATTTCAGCTCTATCGCAGAAACAGTATGACCTGTTTAATATTCAATAAATCAATCAGTTGTATATATTTTTATTCTTGGCTATCGAATGGAATATAGTAGGTATTCTCATCAGTTCATAAATTACTTGTAATTATTGACAGACACTTCACTAACGATCGGTTAATATTAGGTAATATAATTACTTATTGTAAATGATCTTTCACGTGCGAAAAAGGCAGGAAGGAATTTGTTTATCACGTCACCCCTTAAGTGATCATAATAGTATGTACCTAGTTAATTGCCATCTGTCGGATTACGGACTAAATTTATCCGACAAAGGTTAACGGCCATTACCACACGATAACAAAAATATTCAACATTTATTTAAAGGTAAAATTTATCTTTTATACATTTTTATAATTTTCATTGTAAAATTACAGCGGGCTTAGTGCGAGTTTTTTACGCGTTCGTTATCGAGCAACTCGCATTCGACGTGAGCGCATTGGCGCACGTGATCGGTTGTTTCGAAAGTTTTTATTATCAACACCAGAGCGCGCTGTTTCAATTCCATGCAAGGTATAGTTTGCACAGCGCGTTCGAGTAGGTAAGAAAATCGAAGCACTGCTTGCATTTGTTCTGTACATTTATAAACTGCTGTAGAAGCTTCCGATAAGTACACTAACATGTTCTTTCACACAATAAAAATATAACTACATTCACGGAAAAGGCAAAAAAAATGTTGATATAACTCTGTATAAACAAGACTTACGTGGCTGTTGCTTCGGTTTTCTTGCCATTTGGAATACACCCACGCGCCCGTGTCACGGGCGTTCGAAAGGCCATAAATCAAAGCAAAATATAAAATAGCACAATTGATATTGTAAACAAGAGACCTTATCGGTGCGTTCATTAAGTGATGCACGAAATCAAACAGGATCAAAACATGTTTTTCGAGTGTAACCTTCGTGAACTTATAATATTTGTGACGTCCTGTGCTAATACATTTAATTATAAAGTCGTAACTCTCGCTAGCGCTCCAGAGATTTACGTCTTAAATATTCCTACAGTACGCGTTGCGGCGATAGGAAATTTTCAGTCGATCGCGTAGGTAAACATTCTTGCCTGACTTACGTAAATAATTCGTTTATGATTATTGTCGTAAATGTAATTAATTAGTCTTTTGAAGATTATGTCTCATGGAACGATCATATAAACTTTACTTTTGTAATGATAATAAAATATTATTTTTGCTCTTACGGCATAAAACGGGAGGTGTATTTATCGTTAGATGTCAATCAATCACTACAGATTGAAGATGTAGCTAAGATACGAGTCACGTAGTCACTTCTAATTCGAAAGGGCTATGTCAAAATGCATCGTGTCATAGTGTGTGTGTCTTCGACATTCTTAAACCGGAAAATAACATTATAAACAATGCTGTTTAGCGGCAATATTAAATGATGTCCCACACTACGCACAAAGGGTTCGACTCTTACATATTGAGGTACCATAATTTCTACAAAAATCCTCCGTCCAATCTGCAAAGAAAAACAATTGTACCCACCTTCCCTCTTCCGTGTCACAATTTGTATCCATTATCAATGCTTGAATAAGGAAATCAAAATTGTGTATTGAAATCAATATTTCAAAAATAATAACAAGCACAATGGTTATTACTTTTCAAGTGTTAAAAATTTCAACAAGTTTTAACGCCGTCACTTCAATTGTGACAAGTGTGCTGTCACAATTCGTAATTTATGCAAAAGTGTGTGCCTTATTTTTTCTTATTACTTATAAATATATTCATGATCTATATGTGATCTCGCGGAGAGTGAGGACTTTTTCTTGTTTTTCAAAATTTTACGATATGACTTTTCAAACGGAATCATTATATGAATAAACCTTGTTACGATTATTTACGACAATTATTTTCGCTCTGTATATAGGCGAAGGACTTTATGCGACACAATAAAACGATTTATTATGCAACACATACTCTTGTACGTACTTGACAATTCTCGTTAGCCTAATTTACGTTAACCTTACATGCTATGTGCGCCCGCCAAAATGTTGCGTATCTTTCATAACTGGGTTAAATCGTTTCTGTTAGGATAATAACTCGGTCAAGAGCGCCACAACCACCTGTATCGAATGGTGGTCGTTTCGAGCTTTTTACGCCGATGTAAAATTGTGCCCGCACCTATAAAACAAGTATCTACAACCTTCACCGCGTGCGCGATACGTTCGGAGTTAGTTAAATAAACTAAAATAGGTAGGTAAGGCACATACACAGCACAGCTGTTTGCTAATCCTGCCACCTCATGGCGTCTCATCATATCTCATCTTATGACAGTATCGTATACATATGGTTACGGTGATGGTACTAATTTTAAAATAAATTTAAAAGTATCATCCACACGTTGTTAACATTGAACCATCATTTTTCTTGTTCAGTGGGTATACAAAAGTGTTGTGAGAAATGATTAAATACGGCACAGTAAATTACAAGGGATCAGATCGGATACTGGGTCAAGAACGCCACACGGTCAGTGTTATTTAAAAGTAGGTAATAATTTAAACAAATTGTACGTCCAAATTAAAATTTAACCACGAGCCGACAGGTGTTCTTTGCCAGACCGAATAATTCAGTGTCTCGATAATAAATATGATATATATATATTGTGTTTCAATAATAAATATAACGATCACAATCGTTTAAGGTAAATCTTACGAGCGGTACGATTCAAAATCTGAATCGTACAATGTGAAAATTTACGTATTGTACACAAGAAGTTACGTAACAACATGACTCGTTATTCACACGCTGTCTTGTGCGATAAGCGGATCGATGGCGACTTGATCGTGACATTGGAAGTTGCATAGAAACAGGAAGTGGTGTAAAACGCAGGCGCTGCCTATCGGCACTGCGCACAGCCCAGGCCTATGGAGGGTGGAGTGGGGGGAGGTAATAACACCGATTGATAGTCGAGAGCCGACAAGTGACAGTGGTGAACTGATGCAAGTGCACCGCTCGTATTAACCACAGTGATTTTTCGATACACGAATGAATTTTGATATTATAACAAGCGCCGCCCACGTGATTATGTGACTACCGCCTACCGCCACCAAATTTAACATGTGAATCAAATCTGTCGGCCGTGTTGAACCATAATCATCGTTACTATGATCTATTAAAATGAATAAGCTGTGCGTAAGATGATGCCTAAGACATTTAAACCTAAATATATTATCACTGATGTAAAGCTGCACTAATCCGCTTTTTCGAGATCAATGCCTACACATTTTATTACACCGAAATATTTTTTAACGCAATTGCTTATCGTCTTTTTTAATGAAGTTGTTATTAGTTTTTTTCTAATACACACACAAAGATACGAAGCTTATCAACTTAGTACAAAGCGTATAGACGTGTAATGGCTTAGCAATATTGTTGTATACTATAATTTTATTTGTGTCTAAAGTGCAAAGGTCAATGAACTTTAAGAGTGAGATCAGTGTTAAATTATTAATTTCAATTCAACAAAATTTCCACAGACCGTCTGGATTTTAAACAGCCTTCGGGCTCGGCGGCCAGGTTTGTGCGTTTAAATTTTTTGACCTATATAGTCAAAACGTATGTTGATAAATGTAACAACAGCTACTAAATTTACCACAACTACATTTTACAGCTACTAACTTTTTTTCATATACTCACTCAACTATAACGCAAGCTCGTGACCGTATCTACTCATGTGTGAAATGTTCCAATGATTTAATATGATATAACTCTTGACTTATAGCATTATCTATGATTATATGATCTGATCATGTAGTTAGGAGATTAAGGTGCTGATCATACAAAATTATGTAGCGAACATTTATACGAGTATGGACTATATTTTTTTTACGTCAGCTCCCCCGTCGCAGTAAAATGTCACTACCGTTAACGATATTCCAGTAGAACGGTGATAAATAACTGAATGATATTTTTCTACAACGTTCTACTTTCTTACATCCATGAAAACGACTTCTTCATATAGAATTTTTAAATAGTCACATATATTACAATCTCTCCTGCTGAACTTTTATTTCAATCATGCATCAAAAGTTAATAATCTTTCGCATCTTGCACTAATGCTGATTAATTCAGATTTAACGCTGAAACTGGCCGGAATAAACTAGAATTTATTGAGATAAGCGTTTTATTCGTAGCTAACAAATAACATAAAGCGATAATGAATATTAATTAATTATAAATAAATAAATAACCGTCACGCCACATCCCTAGTGGTGTGGGCAGAGAGCACTGAGTGCCAAGCATCTCTGTCCTTACAAACCTGACGTGCTTCATCTACATTCATCAGTCTCTTCATACATACACGCCGGTTTCGGAAGCTCTTGACTCCCCCATCAGCCAATATCTGACCTAATTGGTCGAGATAGGTGAGTCTTGGCCTCCCTCGGCACCTACGTCCATCAACACTCGCATATACGAGTATATATGTATGTATATATAAATGTAAATAGATATGTATATACAGTACTTTTCTTAAGAAATAACTCTTGTCTCTGGCTATATGTTTCTGTCACACTGGTAGAGAATAGTTGTTTCTATAAAATTTCATAAGCGCAATATTACTGGTAATACATTAAAAGTACATAAGACTTCCGTTACAAAAGGTGTGGGCAAGTAGATAACAAAAGATCTATAGTATATTCTAAAGGGATTTTCCTAAAAATATTGTATGTAAAATCGCCCTTACGCCTTTAAAAGGTTTTACACACCTCCGGATGTACACCCGGGTAAACCTGTAGCATCTAAGTCCATCCGGTCACTCGTAAATGTAATGAAAAATCTATGAACTCACCGTTTACCTTTGAACATCGTAAACATTTAAAGGTATTTTTTTAAAAGTCGGTACTATTTTTCGCATTTATTTTTCCCGCCCAAACGCCTGAATGTACAATGAAGTATTACAATAAATAAATGAGTATTTTGTTTCACAAAGAACGGTCCGATGTAGTTGCCTACATGTTGGTGCTGCAAAGCTTTGAATGAATTAGACAGACGGTATTTCAGGTTTCAAGTTTACGGGTCTCGCTGCCGTAAGCGCTTCCGAACATTCCTCTGCAGAGGATGTAGAGATTTGAAGGTTTTTAAAATGAATGACTTTGGGCTTTTGGAACCGATTTGAAATCTATTAGTTTTCCAAATCGATATTACATAATATATTATATTTGAATTTCAATTGAACTATACGCATCCTACTAAAATGCATTGAAATTTCTATTCATGTACTACATGAAAATATTGTGGCGGTGTTTCCGTGTCTGAATAAAATATACGTAAGAGAAAGATAGCATTTTAGCTTCAAATAACAATAGGAAATGTCGACATAAGGGTAAACGCCCTCTGCTTTTCTTCGTATGAAGAGCAATTGTTAAAACTAGTAACGTAAATGTGGTGTTTAATGTTTATATTTATAGGCATTGAATTAAAATTCTTTAATTTTTTGTCACTTATTCGCTGTAAATAAATAAATAAATAAACATACAGTTTTTAAGTCCGGATTCTAGGTTTGGATGAATGTAGCTAGAGGCAACAGTATTCGAAACATTTGAAAAAAGAAACAGATTCAAGATTGCATCATAAGGCACGTCTCTGAATTAGATATGTAGCTGATAACGATCTATTAAAAATGTTACCACTGACGTGATAGCACGTTGAACGTGGGTAAAACTAAAGTTTAATAACATTAAAATTCTTCTATCTTACTTGTAAAATATCACGGAACACCTGCTTCACATAATATCCCGATTTTTCGCCTCTAAAATATCATTTTTAAAACTTAGCGGAAACTTCGTGCGCGACTCGCCATACAGCTAAGTTATGAGAGTTTAATCTTATGCTCATTGAAAATTCAGACATCGAAGTATCCATCAAAAGCTAAGAATACGTGTGAACTAACAAACTTTTCGTGAATAAAATAAAATACTGAATTCATTGTTTCAGTCGTTCGTGTTCTCGTTTTATATAAACTACATTTCAACTTTAAGGAAGAGCTTTCTTTCTTTCTTTCTTTGTCTGGTTTCCTTGTCAGCAGTACACTATTGAAGAAATGGCCGTTCCATGGTACTCCGCTGGATTCAATTTGTGGCTCATCTCTCTTGGTTAATTTCGATGCTAAACATGTTACCAGCTTGTATATGAATTAAGCGTATTATTTACCTACATGAGATTCAAGATAATAATTTCATATTTACTCCGGTAATTATCTAAGAGTGAATATCCATTGGATATTCGTTAAATAATGGTCATGATATTTAAACTTTATAATACCCTTTTTAGGTATCAAAAACATATTATTCCACAAGAATTGCAATTTATTTTCTCTTTTGAACGCGAAATAAAAATAAATTGTTTTTTCCACCACTTATTTTGTGAATATAAATAAAAATAAAATTGTTCAAAACACTATCTTCGATAAAGAGTAAAAAAAATTTTTTTTCCAGAGCAATATAAGGGCCAGAGTAATATTTTTTCCAGAGTAATAAAAGGTTCTTGTGAAAGTAATACCTACGTCATTACAGTGCGAATTTTAAATTTTATTTTATCGTTTATTTAAATTACTATCATAATAAATTATTTCACTGAAATGGTGGAAAATGATTCGAAAGTGGCAGAAATGAAATTATAATAATACATAAGAAAAGCTTACATCATAATATAGATTATTAGTTATCTTATTAATTTTCACATTTTGAAATGTGACACAAGAATCGATGTCTTATGGTTTCATACAATTATGCAGCAATGTCAATAATACTACCCCTGCAATTAATTCACTCCGAAGATGATCGACTAAACGCAATTAAAAAAATATTTACATACATAATACTTATTATTTAAGCGATTTATTTCAACCGAATAGCCCAACAAATTTTACTAGTACACAATTTTTACAATTTCTCCATAACTTAATAAAATCTTAAATGAAAGTCTAGCACAATTATTGCATGAAGAAGCAGCTTCCGATTGTGGTACTATATGTTGGCTATGGTTGCAGCTGTATCGCGAGAGACACATTAACGTCAACATATTCAGTGTCATTTATCACGCGGAGGATCCCGTCAAATATTTCATGAAATGACAGGAGTTAATTAACGGTCTTACCCGGTTAAGTAAACGAATGTACAAAGTCGCCCCTTCCCATACTGACCCGTCAACTATTCTCGTTGGCATTTACTTAGTAATTAGTCATCAATTTTCTATCCCTAACGAAGGCTCTTAATGAAGTTATTTTACCCGTCGACCCTTTGCATCGCCAATTACTCGTACTGGGTCAGTTATGCCACATTGACAAAGCTAGCTTGTATCAACGCAGTCGCACTAAATAATTGTTCATCAAGAATATTGACTGGTTTTAGTGTTTATAAAATTGAGTAGGTCCGAGTAGATTTATTTTCTCCGAATTGACTAAAATATTTCTTTATAATCTGGGATTTATGATGTACTCATGAATATGATAAAACTGTGTGCTAAAGGAAGCTTGTTATGTACAAAAATATAATTAATAATACGCTCGTACTGCAAGTGAAATAGGAGGCCATATGGTTATATACGGGGTAAATACAAAAACATTTTCTAGAGAGCATGTGAAACACATGTCCGTATCCGCACAGTTCCGGACAATTTCCGCAAATTCGGAGTTAAAATTGCCAATGAAAATAGTTGGAAATTTTAATATCTGTGCGCCCGCATAGTTTTTAGTGTTTGTTACTGGACGGACGGAGAGTATTCCACCATATATTTGAGCGACACATTCTGGTTCATAACCAAAACGGCTGCTTCAAACTAATCTGACCATATTAAGCGTTCAAAATAGTTTCAATCGAATTGAATACCGCTTATGAGTTTTGTATGATGGAAACACTTCCACAGTTTGCTGTTTCGTAGCTTGGTAAAGTCGTTAAAGATTGTTAAATGACTTTTTGAGAAAATTATTATTAACTACTCTTGCTTAGCACACAAATAGCGATCTAAAATCTTTTCTGTGTGATTTTATAGAGATATAGGCAACGTATTCTTTAAGCTTTTTTTAAACTGTTAAAATTAGGGGCTTACTACATCATCATCATCATCAACCCATTGAACGTTCCACTGCTGGACACGGGTCTCCTCTCAGAATGAGAAGGATTAGGC
>DWQQ01000721.1:0-10552 GCA_018244775.1 Oxynetra roscius flavomaculata
CGCCGGGGAACTGAGGCTGTATCAAGTGCATTTCGAAGTAGGTCAGGTCAGGGGTGGGTGGGACGAGAGGGTATGCCGCCATCTAGGTCGCAGCACCACGGCCAAGGGTGGTCCGCGAAGGTTGCGCTCGTTCTTTGTCTTGCTCGAGGACAAATAACGTTCATTATAACCGTGGCTCAGCAATGTAGTCATGGTCAGTATAAATTTTTGCTACCTCATAAAAAATTACATTTATAATAAAAACTTAACCCTCAGTGGTAAGGTTAGGTGCCTACTACTTAAGAATATGTACATAAAGATTCCGATAGAAAAGTATAAAACTGTGTATGGGAGTAATTGAAACAAGTTTTGCTAGAATATGAATATTTGCGGTCTGAATAAAATAGTTTTAATTCTAATTCGTCCCTTTTTATTGTAATTCGCTTATTTGGCAACTGCTTTCTGTGGAAATTATTGTTGTACTGCTACAAAAAAATACCACAAAATTTTTCGGAGTCTTAAATGTTTAAGCAAATCTAACCTGTACCTACTAGGAAACAATGAAATACACGAATATATTAACAAACGTATATGAATTTAGATTGATCACACGTAAACCATTACATTCAATGTATAAGGTACGTTAATGAACTTGTGTGTCTTCTGCCATTATTATTTTTTTGTTCAGCATTGAGACTGGCTATCTACAATACACTCGTCTCGCTCACAAACAAACGTTACCGTGTGTGGTTAATGCATCTACAACATCATGATGATTGGCCTCATCTTCATTTCATGAGTAATGTTGGCAGAATTAATGTACACATTTATATATTAATAAGCACACAATAACCTTTATTCATTTAAATTCTATTCTATTTATCTTCAATTTCAATTCTATTTCATCTTCATTTTACACATACATTTCTTCGTATAGTTATACCAACATTGCATGTATTTAAAGTAAAAAAAAAAACACCGTATACCATTTATCCATTTTTCTTACCATCCTGAATTTCAATTCTATTTCATTTTCATTTTATACATATATTTCTTTGTATAATTATGTTAATATTTAATGAATTATTGCTTATTATAAAGCTAAAATATAAACAACGTTTCATTTACAAATGACACAAAGATACGATGAAGCGGCGCGGATGAATCATAAACCACAAATGATGATACATGTTACATGATATCTTCTTCCTGCATTTACACGGGGCAGACGTGCTTTTTGTTGCCTGACTTTTAAAGTTGTAAATAATAAATTTGTTAAACTAAAATAACTAGTAAAGTTGCTAACTAATTTAAAATCCAGTGCGAGCAGTTGAAATGAAATTATAAGTTGTATGATTCTCATGCTTATCCAAGGTCTGGCCTTCAAACGACCGTCTGAGATCGCAACTGCGCCAACGTGGCGTACTCACCCTTCCCTATTCTTCTCCTCCACCAGTCGGTTGCTCTCACGAACTAATATTAATAGCGAGCTTATAATTGTGACAATACCGAAATAATGAGTTTCGTTTCAGTATAAAACGAGTTTCTAATGAAAACAATAACTTTCCATTCGCAGAGTCCCTCCGGTCGATTAATAGTACCGCGAATACGACGAAAGTCCGATTGGTTTTATCGATTTCGCAATTTTACAATGGACCTGTTACTTATATAAACTTTACGTAACACTTGGCCGATATCGAAGTGATTAGTAGCGCTTAAATTAAATAGTACAGTTAGTTTGTAAGGTTTAACGAATTGTAATTATTCGTCCAGCCCGCAAACGGCGGGAGGCGGTGGCACACTGACCCACTTACGCTGCGGTGAAACGATATGTCAAGAAAAACAATATGGAAATAACAAATTCGTATAATAAAATTTACCACCTTGCCCATATATACCATTCGAAACTCTATTCGATATTCACAATAAATTATGACATTTTCTAAACACAATAAACATACATTCCCAATATCCTGTCATGTCATATAGCCACTGTTAACGGATGAATTGTGAGATATTATAATCCGAGCCAACCAAGTAGGCTATCTTGCTTCCATTGTCATATCGTCTGCACCAATGCCGAAGTCCGCGCGGCGGTCGGCACACGGCCTGTTAGTTGTGCATCTATGTTTGTCGTGGCCCGTGTCCCTGAGCCGCGCGAGCGTGTGCCATGACTATACGATACACGTGTCGCTCTCTGTGGATGTGTGCGCTCGAGTGCAGTCAAGAGAAAACGCGATTTGTATATTTATTTATACACATGAGTATTAATAATGTCAATTTACTACCGCACACGGGAGTCCACCTCGTGTTGATGTTTTTGTTCTCATTCTATTGTGTTTGCGTCGTACGTTAAAAGTCTCTGCATCTTTTAGTTGGTTCGCCGATTTAAGATCGAGATCTATTGTATGCAGCTTTAGTTCTTTATTAAATTAAAGACATTCGTTTAAGTTTTATATTACAAATACTAATGGATACCAACTGCCAGTTCTATACTATACATCGAAATCTAAACACTCGACGAGATAAAACAAAACTGTAAAATTCATTTTATTGCAATGTACAAGCAGATTTTACGTAATCAAAATTAATGTTGGGTTTAACCTGATATAATCAGTTTATTGTGTGACTTTGTGGCTGAGCTGTCTTTGTCCGGTTACGAAAAAAAGAGTTTTACTTGTTTCCATGAGAAAACGGGTAAGTGCAGAGCGGGTGGGGTCGCATTGCACGTGCCGGGGTCGCGGTGGGGGAGGCCATGGTGTGAGTAAGAAGGGGGAAGGAGGCTATAAGTGGCGTATCGTACAGGTACTTATATTGTGAATACTTGTAGGTACCTCCTTGTTTTTATCTTCAGTGTGTACAGATAGCAGTGTTGTTGCTGGAAATCCAAAGAGACTTGTAAATGTAATTTCATATTGGGTTGAAACATGCGAAAATTATGAAATTAAATTAATTTTTATCCCATTGATAGTGACGGAAAAGTTGTAGGTGACGTTATAAAAATTATAACCATTGCAAGGCGTATCGATATGGCGCAATATAATGCTTTTTTCCGCTCCAAATACATATTAGGATAGCTAAATACACGTTTTGTTCATATGATGTAATATGTGTATTACTATATGTAAACAACACATAGTTTTTGATAAATAAACACATTATATATTTCTCCGTAATACATTTTCATCTACTCCTACAGATAGACCTTAATAATAAGAAGAATGTTACAACGGGATCTTCCATTAATTCTATCAACAACAAAGTTACTGCGTTATAGAACGTAGGCTTAAACATTAATAATAAACCACGCGAAATTCTTACATCGACTACGGTAATAAGGTTTAATATAGTTTGCAGAAGACCTTATAACTCGAGCCGGCGTTTATGCCGGTTTGTTATTGTGCCCTCTCTTTCTATGGCGAAACGCAGAGATGGCTTATTGATTTGTTTTCATTACGTCTCTTTTTAACGCGTTGCGATGCATAAGTGCTTTTCGCCTAAGTGACCTTCTCCTTATTTACTTCATTTAACGCGGCTATATAAGTTGTTTTGGTGTCGTCTCGCTCTAGCGGTACAACGACACGAGGAAGGTACCACCTCTATTCTAGATGTGTTGCGTGGTGCACGGCGATCATGCTTTCATAGACTTGCGTGTGCTTCGAGGATAATGAAACTGCTCATTTCCGTGGAAATTCACTTCTTTATACAACATAGAGTATTAGTAACTCGCTAACTCTATTTCTATCACAGAAATGATTCTGTTTCAAACGTGATGTACGACCAAAATAAAAATATAAATTTGAAAGGAAATATTAAAATAGTTCTACTACGTATACCAGCTTATATAGAGTCGATACGTGTTAAAGATTATAGTATTCATCGAGCCACGCGTAGACAAGCACAATAGGTAGGCAACTCAATTCTTGCCTCATATGAGCATGTCTAAATGCATAATATGCGATAAATTCGAATAATTCTTTTGTTTTAAATACGTATTTTTTTTAGAGGTCAATTATTTTCTTACCGTATTAAATGAATATTTTTTGTTAGGTTCAACGAAATAATATTAGCGAATCCCAGCAGCTAGTCAGCCTTAAAGTAATTCATTTAAACGGATAGGTATATTAATATATTCAAAATAAAACAACCGACCAGGAAGTATACATTTTTATCATTGGAAAACGTTCAAGCTCTGCGATTATAATTAAAATAAAACAGTAACATTTACAATATAATCACAGTTAAATGGAACACTATGGAAATCTATTTCCTGTTAATAGCACAGTTAAGTAGTCACTGCTATACAAAGTTGTGATTTTATATTTAAAAGAAAACCGCTTTACCGTTTTACGTCGTCAATTCAATATCTCTTCTCTTCTCTCTGTGATCTACCAGTTACTTTCGGAGTGAAGAATGTAAGATATTCCTCCTATAAGATGCAAAAGAAAATACGGCGGGAGCAAGAACAGCCTTATATTGTAAATGATGTCATGAAAATGGGAGCGTTATAAAAAAAATAATAAAAGCATACCATAGAAAGAGGTAAAATCGTATGGCATTATACTTTGAAAGTGCTTCGCGTGCACACTGCACCCCATGATGACAAGGGGGCTAGGAACGATGCAGGTCACTGAACCGTACCGCATCTCTACAAATACCGTCATACAGCCATAATATATCTATCCTCGACACCGTATCCGAGGGATATCTACGATTTTCATACTGTGACGTCAAGGTGTTATTTGTAAATGATTTTTATATTCAAATCTTGGTTGAAATAATGGCGTAGATCACTTATATGTACATGTATATGCATGATTATCTAAAACTTAAATATGAAATAAATTAAGACTGTGAAATTAAGTTTAAAACTCTGGCTAATATTAAAAATTAAACAAAGCAATGCAAGTTTAATTAACGACATTACGCTTTATGTAGAGAATAAAAATAATGTATCGATAATAATCACAACACACATAATAAATACTACTAAATAAAATTGAACATCTAAATCGATTTATTCATTGGAAAAATAATCGTGCCGTATAAAAATCAACGAGGCACAATACACGCAGGTAAAAAAAACCTCATCGAAGTATCCTACAGGTGGCGGCCGAGATGCATTGAACCCAGATCCAAAACAGTCCCCTCGCAGCCCCGCGCCCTCTCGCTCACCCTTCGTTCTGAGCCTACAGTATGTATCTATCGACATATATAGAATACAAAGTTTACCTCACGTCAAAAAACTCGATCGCGTCCTTCCGACTAAATCGTCTTCTTCTGTCAAAAGTTTGTTCAGCAAATCCGTAGAATGCATTCTATTCAATCACTGGTTCGATGAATACTGTTTTTTAATATATTTTTAAATGCAGTCCAAATTTCTTGTGTTCGTAGGTAACGTTTTGTTCTCAAATTATTTCCCGTAGTCCTCATATTAATTGTGAATTGAGGAATGTATGTATTCGTTTTCTTTAACGTAAGAAATATAATTTATCTAACCCGGGGTTTAGTTTTATAAAAAACATTAGTTAATACCTAATAATAATTAACCGTTCAGAAAACATTCTAAGACAATAAGTAGACGTGGAAATTGCCGTTAACATTTGAAAATGTGGGCGCGTGTTTGGATATAAATAAATTTACACGTTTTGATTGTTGTCTTGGCGTCAAGTACAAAGGATAGATCATAAATAGGACGAAAGACCTTGGAGTGGTGAGGTGGTGAGCTGGAATGATGAATCAGCGATGCAGGGCAGTCGCCATTCGGTTTAGAGACGCTTCGCTGGTCACCGACCTCGACTGGTTCTGACTTGTTACAATTTCACTTTTTCTCGAAGCCGCTCAAACGGCGCACATCAAACGTCTAACTATGCAAGTAATTGCGTGTAATTACACCGAGCGAAACGATGTTTATTATACTATTAAATACTCAACGCATTGTACCCGTCTAGTTATATTGGCAATATAAAAATGCTATTTTGCAACCGGTGCCGCGCTAACATTTGGCAGTTATTCAAACGTTTAAAACTACGCAATTTATTGGTCACATCGCGCTCGAAGAATTTTGGTGTTACACATTTAAAGTAGCGTGCATTTTATTTCACTTGTAAAATGGGGAGTTTGTTGAACCCGCGGGACCACTCATTATCGGGTCTGATGAACTCACCGCATGCTATTGTTCCCACTTGATATTCGCCACCGTACTTATATAGGTATGCGTTTCTAACACGGTAACAATAACCATCGATAAAAATATACGCTCAAAATCTACAGTTCACGCTGTATATTAATTATGTATACGTTCGTCTGAGCGGTCCTTACTCCGTGGTGAGAGACTTGTCGAGCAAAGGCCTCCGGACAAAGCCCTTTTTACTCGTGGTTATCGAATCTTTTCTGCTGAAATCCGGTCGACCTTCAAGTGAGCAAATTTTGTTATTTAAAACTGAATTGCTTATAATTATGAATAAACAATTTTCTCAAAATCAAAGTGACTTTTTACACAACTACAAAAGCACGTCACGTCAATTGCTCAGACAGAAATAGTACGAACTGAAACTGATTCGAGTAAATTAGTAATACAATAGTTTTAAATGCATTAGTCACTTGCTGTGTGTATATTTTGTTTTTGTAATTTAGAGCGAATTGAAGTGAGTAACGAGTGATCCTTCGAGATGTAGTATAATGTAAACATTTGAACTGTCAAGAACGGGCAGTGCCCCGGCTTTGGTGTCAATGCCCCGTCGATGCCGGTAAAAAAAAAACGCATTACTCCTATTTGCCGACGTTACTACAAAACAAGTATATAAAACTATAAAAATCTTGTTATTATTTTTCTCCCTATATCAACATGCAGTGTATAGATTGTGTTATAATTAAAGAACAATTATTTCAGTAAGAAGGCTTTCGACATTTGAATGATTTCGTGAATTTATTCAGTGGCGTAATTGCCTGTTTATTATGTTTATGTAAGGTATATAAAATGTACGTTTCTTTATTGGATCCATTTGTTAATAGGTGGTCAAAGATTAAACAATATTTAATATGCCACCCACTGACATGTCGTGTCTCACGCAATACTTCCTTTGTTTGTATTAATTGTGCAAGTTAGTAGAAATAATTGCCTAATGTGGTCACAGAGCCATAATGACCGTAACCGCAACTGTTCTATCTGCAGATTCCGAGCAACGTATGGAGTATATAAAAAAGAAATATTTTTTAATGTAACTTAAAATTTACACGTTCAGAAATCGCTTAGGTAGTTAGTAATACGAAATATAATAAGAAAATATACAAGTGTCACACACAATATAGTGTGCGCCACATTCATATCAAACAAAAGGAGTATTTGTAATTCGAAAAATGATAATGTGTCAGGCTACCGATATACACAGGGTTATTAGAACGAGGGAGTTGTGTGTGGGGCGATGACCTGTAGAGCGAGACGGAACGACAACAAAACTGAAGTTCGCGCGCATCATTCACTAACGACGCCATATTCTTTGTTGCTTCCCATAAACAGGAAATCCATTAATTTGATACCCCTTTTGCTATTATAGTCCTATTATTTTTACTATCCCCCTCTAATAATTGGGACGTCTCTTACATTCTGATATTCTCATACCCAAACACCAGCGTCTATAATCATTATACAAAGGACTTGGATATATATACCCAAAGCAACCGCTGTATCTAGGGCAGTCGTATGGATGTAACCTATTTTAGCGATTGCACAACGCGATCCTACTACTCACTGTACAGATATTTGAGTAGTATAGTATGATATATTTGCCGACCTACTTCTTGGATCAATAATTATTTATTGAACTATTTGCTTGCGCTATTGACTGCCTGAGAAATGTTTTAGGTGTAGCAAATGTCAGATGGGTCATCATAAACATCGAGCCAATTATGGAGTCCAAGAGTTATGATTCTTCAAGTAGTGTGTAATAAAATTGCGAGAATTATTTTGTTATTACCAACGCATTGAAATGTGACGCTCTATATGCGTTTACCGTTTCTTGAAACAATGAATAAACTTCAATAAATAAATCTCGTTTCATTTCGGTAGCACATATTTATTAGCACAAAGTAGGTCAGGAAGCGAACATCGTCACGCTTATTTTTTGCTGTAAAACAGATGTTGGTCTTGTAACTTAATTAATCGTAAGATACTCGTACATACAAAATGAACAGTCCACGGGGCGTCCAAAATCGAATTGATCCTTAATCACTCAGTACCAAAACATGTATGATTGGCCTTAGCCACGTATAGGCTAAGTTAGAAGTCGATATGAAAATTGTTCAACTGTCTATTGACTGATACTCAATAGCATTGGACTGGTTGTATGTTCGCTCTCAATTGTTATAATATTAATTATGCAATTTTTGGTTACAATATGACGCTTTTGTGTGCTATGTATATCGTGTCAAGTGTGAACGGCCGGCTGTGTGACCTAAATTGATACTTTATCTGTCTTTGCGGGCCTGGTTCATTTTTAGTGATCTGCGCCGGCAGAGATTTGGTGGAATGCTTCCTTCAATACTGGTGGTACCATTTAAAGAAATAATTATAAATGTATATAATCGTAAATATTAAATTCGAAGTTATTTACGTTTAACGTAAAATAATGACTATAGATTATTTATATTATTTACTATTTATGTAAACAAAATACATTATAGGACATGCACAAGCAAACAAGTTATATAAAGGCATAAAGATACAGCTGATATTCCTAAGAGATATTAGGCAAAACTTACTTATTTAACTATTAATACATAACGTGTATTTGTAGTAAAATATAGAACACGATTTAAGATGTTAGCTGGTATCACATTACATACATAAACAGACACACTCGACAATGATAATAATATAGTTATGTATATTGTTGGCTGAATACGTCATCGTTGGTTTACTTCTAGCGTGATTATGTAAAACGTCTAAATCAAACGCGAACCGAGTGACAGAGGGCGTCTGTCATGGCGGCATGGCGACAGGGCGTTTGTACTTCGACCTTACGTTACCTACCGTGTGCAGGGCCGTGATGTGACACGGCTGTGTACATTTACTCTGCGGCTTTTCAGTTAGCAAAGTGGACGCGATAATAAACGTTACAACATCTATCTCTGAGCAACCTTACAATTGAAAGGAACCGTGTCACAATTTCAAGTTCAAACGATAGATACGCTTTTGATATTAGCGATCGACGATTGCACATCAACCAAATCGCAGTCGCAATTTCTAATACAATGTTAGATAATAATAATAATAATAGATATAAGTGCGACGTCGCGTCGAGTTAGATTACGGGTAACAGTGGAACGTTGACGTGCCGGTTAATTAGTTGCAAAGTGGCGATCGACTCTGTTAAATGGGTCAAAGCACAATAAAACAAGTAGACTGGTAATGAAGCGGGCGTTCATGCGAACGAAACGTGGAGGGCGTTTTGTGCGCGACCAGTTCCGCCGCTGCCATTTACACTCCTAACTGTTTACACAGCGGGGAATGATCAGCTCTTCTAGTACACACCGCAGTCTTCCGCGTTTTAAATATAGACCGCGAAGGTCGAGTCTTTATTCGCGCGCGCGCTCAAACACGACAGCCACGCAATGTAATGTTATATGAACCTTGAAACGGTTTTAAACATTAAACAACCTTTTTTGCGCAAACGTCGCTTGTTGTTTATAACAGATGGCATACGCGTGCGCGCCGGTCGCTGGTTCTAAATAAAATAATAGGTGCTACTTATGACGGTTATTCACCGCACCCACTTTTGTAGGTAAATCGGAAGTATAACATTAGTGAAGCTTCCGAGGAACAAGCAAATGTTGGCAATTTTTTGCGGCAGTTGCATTCCTTTATCTCTTATTTACTTTAACAGTATTCGGTGCTAAACAAAATTCGCAAAACATCACAATATTCGCTCGATCGCAGCATCTTCTCATGTGACCGACGCCGCGAGGACACCGTGCCACTATTACCAAGTTGGCGCCCTTATCTCTTCACCTATCATGTACACAGATAATGCTATAGATAGAATACGACTATGCTCACACACTGCACACTTGCGTAATTCATATCGACGTCAATTGTTACATTTAAAAAATTTCCTTGTTCACAATCGCACAACATTTATAATAGATTTTTTTTTTCATCTCCTAGATAAGATTATGTAATCTGTGGGTATCGTTTGGCGAATAACTAACTATGTGACGATGTAACGTTATTTATTATATGCGATAATTCTCCGATTATATTATATGATGTAAGCATGCATTTGTAGAAACTGAATTGAAAATTTTATTTCGGTTAAAACATTGATGCAAAAGAAACAAAAATATATTAGCAATGCCGCATCACGCCGCATACTCCGCGGGGTATTGTATGCAAAGTCGAAATCATTGATTTTGCCATTAGTGAGCAGACTGAAGGTGAAACGGAAGGACTCCCAACTAATTACTGATGTGTAAATTTTATCATTGCTAAACCTGCGTTGAATTGCGCTTCTAATTATCTGAGTAATTACAACGACCGTGAGCACACGCGGAAGTATCTCGCCACCGCCTCTCC
>DWQQ01000722.1:0-10546 GCA_018244775.1 Oxynetra roscius flavomaculata
AGCACGTCAGGTTTGCAAGGACAGAGATGTTTGGCACTCCGCGCTCTCTGCCTACCCCGCTAGGGACCTGGCGTGACAGTTATGATTTTTTTTTATTTACTTAATTTTCCGCGTGTACGCTAAACGAGTACATATGAATGGAATGGTAATACATGTATCGGTATCGGTAATGGTAATACTTATCATTATAAGAAATGCTTATATCAAGACAATTACGACTATTTGTATGAAAGTGTAAAATAATGAAATTAAATATTATGTATTTATTTATTCAAAAGCAAGACAAAAACTGTTCGTGACAAAATGTTTATTGTATCCAATGTGTCAGATTTATCAAAAAGTAATATAATAGTAACACGTATAAAAGGAATTCAGTAGGCAATTGAAATTTTTCAATAAATCTTCAAATACTTATTTTCAAAATAAATTCACACTAATCCCTGTAATAGATTGATATCTCTTTATCAACTTAATTAGGACTTAGTTCTGAGCACTTAGCATGTCTGTGTAAATGAGATCAGTGTACGACAGTAAAATAGAATTATGGTCTTGCCTAATTTGAGGTTACACAAAGTCTGGGTAACTGATCCATACACTTTGAATCGGATCAGAGACATATTTTATCTACCTTCATCAATCATCAGGAATTACTTGGTAATGCGCTCACACCAAATGGTACCAATACTCATTCACATATCGAAACGTATCCTATCATTCATCTAAAAGTTACATCACTAATGTTACTACGATTACGAAGAAACATTATTTATGACACCGATTGAATTTGATGATGATTGTCGTGTAACAACTATGCAGGTAAGAGGCAAGTGTAATCTGTACGATTAACCTGAATTTTCAGAGGTCTATTGAGATAAATAGTTTATAATAGCGTGTAGTGCGTGCTAAGATTAGGTTTAGGAAGCGTCTATTGTTGTATACTGAGGTTCATAATGAGACATCCTGATATGACGTGTTCCAACGCATTAATCTGACTTCTGGTAGGGATCGTTTGATAGATGTGAATAGGTTTGTGTCCAGGATTGTTCTCAAGTAACTACCAGGTGTGTCTTGCTAATAAAAAACCTCACAGTGATATTGTCGCTCAACCCTGCAAATTAAAATGGGCATACGAAAAAAATTTAGAGTTGCTTATATATTTGTCTAAAATACGTCAAATCGGTGACAATTTTGGAACTTAGGATCAATCCCCAAAAATGTTAATGTTATTAATATATTTCTTTATACATTTGATTTAACAACGATCGTATATCAATACATGCAATAACTCAACATAATTGTTATAAACTAAATGAACAACGGATTACAGGTAAACTCCGCGTGCAGTTCAAAAATAAGGTGGATTAAGTAATGCGAATATAATCTGATTAAATAATCAACTTTCCTTTACTAAATGTGTACTTTTTTGAGCAAAGGATCACAAAACTGGTTTGCTTAAATGAAAAATTATCCATTTATTCGCTACTTAACTACGGGTATGGTTTATGCTTTACGGATGGTGGAAATCAAAATGTTTTTGCCTCCGTAATTTCTAAAATTTTTCGGCAAATTTTAAAATAATAAAACATGACTAATTCTGCACAGTCTATTATATTGTTGTACATTGTTCATAACAAAGACTATCAAACAAAAACGGACTATTCGCTTGTGTCACGATTTCCTAAGTAGTTAAACTGTTCAATGCGTGAAAGTTTCTCCCTTCAAGGTCGAATACGACACATGCAATAAGAATCTATTTGGGACCCCTTTTGTTATTCATATATGGATAAAAGTAAATTTAAAATAAAATAAAAATAAGTAAATTTTATAAAGTCAGGAAGTACCGCTTTGAGCCGCCAGTCGGCAAATTAAACGCACGAACTAGTTTGTTACGGATCGTTAAACTAAAAGGGCCCTCTTATAATTGAATTATACGTACCCATCGTACACAATTTCTAAGTCGATAGACCCTATTGTCTGCAAAAGGCCCTTCAAGCCTTCCCTCCATTCTTAACTTTCCTTCACCCTGTATAAAAATCCTTTAATCAAGTATATATTTTGGTTGACAATCCAATACAAATAAACAATAACACTTGCAATTTACTGAACAATTATTTGAATTCCAACATATGTGTATGTAATTCCCTAAACCTAACCAATTAGCCAATTACGTTAAATACTTTAAGTAATTGAAGACGACTACTTACCTGTGCCGCTAGTACACAATTATAGTTTACTGTGTAAATAAACCCTGTTCATACATTTAAAGTATTTTAACATCTCATTTATTAAAGTTAGCCGTCAGTTTTTAGTCTCGTTAGTCGAGAGCATTAGAATGAATAATATAATCTAATGCGCACTACTAGATAGGTACAGGTGACCCGTCACCAAAATTGAAATACTTACTGCAAATTAAAAAGTATATATAGTGTTAAATGAAAAAATGTTACATTAATTAATAGAAAATTAACACCACATTTATATGACCGCATATGTATTTTAACACATTTGTTACGCTTGGTACTAAAATTTTATACACGCAAGCCTTATTGAAGGTTTATACTTTATATTCAAAGTTTGAAGATAAAGAATAAAATTTTGGGAATAAGTAAAAATAGTCGTATTATAGTAGTTATTTTTCTAATACTTAAAAGATATTTTAAAAATGCCAATAACCTTAAAATATATTAAACAAAATCGGTATCAAATATATGTTGTAATTAATAACACTTGCAATTTACTGAACCATTATTTGAATTCCAAAATATGTGTATGTAATCCCATAAACCTAACCTATTAGCCAATTACGTTAATTACGTTAATTATAGTTATCCTAAAATATATACAATATATACAGTTCAGTTTATACTTACAAACTTATGCGTAATAACAAATAGGTTTAAACAAGTCTACATACATCACATTACATACAGAATTCCTTGCATAAATTTACATATGTACTGTTTTTTCTATAACTTATATTATTGTATATACAATAACTATACAAAATACTATCAAATATGTTGGATAGCTTGTGGGTGAAAAGCGGACAAGAGATAAACAAATTTTTTTTAACGAATAGCTACATTATAGTCCCTGCAATAACTATTCTTCCATTACCGTATAAGGTATAGACTTAATCCCGTACACAGTTTTATCATACAGCGACAAAGGATCAAATGTATTCGTTACAGAATCTATGGCCTATATTCTGTAATTTGTTGAATAAATACAATTTGTTGAATTAAAATTTCGGTATAATTCTAAATTTGCGACCAATATTTAAATCTTTTTGGATCTTTTTTTAGAATTAAACAAACCCTGAAGCAGTATTTTAGAATACGACACCATAATTTATAATAATTATACGCGGCTTAGTTAATACGGGTATAGTCAGGGAGCTGGCTAACAATATGGTCAAGGCATTTGTGGTGAACAAATTACTTGTGAAAGATACACTGTTTCCATTTTCCCTCATTTTCGAATTGTGTAGGGCATAGAAGTGTTTTACAGGCTTCATTAATTTTATATGAAAATTTCATATTAATCTTAAATATAAAGCAATTCATGTATGCAGACTCATGTTTATACAGTTTTTTTATTTATTCGAATGAAATAAAACAAAAATATTTAAAAGACACTTTGGTATTTTTCTATAATTTAAATATATAATAATCCAAAAACGATTGGAACTATGCATTTTTATTTTACATGTGTATTTTAGTTTTTATATATATATTTTCCAACTTTTGATTAATATGTAGCAACAATTATATCTACCAATAATGGAAAGGTAAACTTCCAAATTTCCAGGTGAACCCCATTACAACTAATACAAAAAAGTTATTTTTACCATTAATTCACTTAGTTTACTTTTTCTCGATATCGAAAATGTCTTAGACAATTACTGGATGTACTGTCTACGATTATATCTCTCGCGTTATGCGAAGGTCATTGAAAGGGAATCGAGCGCCGCGTTCATTATACATAGGGTCAGATCACGTGCAGCGCTACAATTACGTTTATTGGACCAAGTTTACCTTTATCACATTTATAATTATGTATGTATTATACATATATACGATAAATGTATTCAAATTTGAGAATATTAAAAATACAGATTAACATCAGTAATTACACGTTTAAAACTATTACGCACTACATCACAAATTATTAAATCAATAGAGGAATTAGACAGATATTTTTTATGTTTAATACATGTAGTGTAAATAAAGAATTCCATAAAATATCAATCATATCAATGTTAACTTGTTATTAGAGGTTAGGCTGGTTACGTTAAATCGCTTTATGTCATCAACATCATGTAAAATTACAATATTTTGGCATATCTCAACGTACATACTTGTCCAAACTGCTCTAAAAAAAATTATAATAATTTGAGTTTTTGAAGAAAAAAAAATTGGTTTGCACTAAAATCTGTATGCAAGTATAACGGAACAAATGAAATGCCATAAAAATTTTCACTTTAAAATAAAAAATATTTTATTCTATAAAAATAGTGTCGACCGTGACAGGACTCGAACCTGCAATCTTCGGATCCGAAGTCCGACGCCTTATCCATTAGGCCACACGGCCCATGGAAGCTGTGACGTAATCTAGGTATTGATTTGGAACCTAATCGACACAAAATTATTTTTTATTATTATATTTTCAAGGTATGTTTTATTGAAGAGGATTTCGTAAAATATTACGCGGCGTATTAGACATACTTTTAGACATTCTGTTTGTCTTATTCTCCTTTCGCTCATTTGAAATATCCTGGAAAGAGATAAAAGATTTCACATATTGATGTTATCATTCAATATTTACATACAGGCTGAAGTCATAAAACTTTTTTCTCAAGCAATTAACATTCGACGGGTCAAAATTATTATCTGGCATTAACTACTTAATTTTTATTACTGCTTAATATTTCTATTGGTATTAATTGTGTAATAATATCTTATTATCATACGGTAAAAATAAGGACAATAAAGTATAGTTTTTTAGCGAATTAAGCAAAAAGGCCCCGTCTGTATCTTTTTTTCACGAAGAAGCAATTAAAATATTTCCCATCAATTGACTATTCTATAGTTTTATAATAAGCTCGTTTGGTTCCGTATTCGCTTCTGTGTGAATACGGGCATACCTCTGCTTTGAAAAGCTCTCCACTAAGTACCTACATTGCCTACGAGCTTGCTCCAAAGACCTCCATAAATCTGTTCCCCGTGACATCTCGGCTTAGTCAGTAAGAACGTATTAAGTCACCTTACTCAGTTAAATTTGTATTTCTTCAGTTGTTTTTCTTTATCCTTTGGGGCTTTACTTGTTCTTTTGTTTAACAATGAATAAGAGGTCATACTTGTGTTTCATAAGACTTGACTTAACTTTGACTTTTCATAAATTATTTTCTGACATATTTTCAAAAACGCTTAAAGTCTAGGTAAGGGATTTCGATACCCAGATGTTATCTGATGAGATAAAAAATTGATCAAGGAAACCTCGTATAGTTTGTTTCAACTCGTAGATGTCTTATTTTTTTGTGTATCTCTAGTACCAAACAATAATATTACTATGCATTAATACTCAAACAAATCGCTCTTTCCAAGATCGCAGCAGCTTATTCCAGCTGTGGAAAGTTCAGTGTCTACAGATTTATCATAATAATTTTTCGGTGTAAAACTATTTGACGTAGCGCACCGAAGGCACTTCACAGGGTGATTGTCAACAATCACAAAATGTTTCTCCATTCGCTATTCAATGTTTAGCGTAAGAAGGAGGACGGCGCACGCGTTGACGCGCCCAGCTCGACGGAGGTGGTAATGTCCGCAATTACTTATTTAAACTGTGAATAAATTAAACAATACAACAAAAGTGTGCCGCAGTGCAAAAAATCATATTTTAAATTCAATACGGTACTTTTAAACGTCTATTGTGTTTCCATTATAATAAAAATATCTGAAGATTTGGTGTGACACATAAAGAAATAATTTAACGTAAGTACCCACTTATACATACGAGTATATTTACCCTTTTTTCTATGGTATTCTAAAAATGTTACTTATTGATTTAAATGGCCAATAAAAAACCGGCTTCAGTTTAGCAAGTGTTTAAGTGTTTGTTCAAGTAACTTATTCTTATTAGTCGAGTTAGGGAGCATTGTAATATGTATAGTAAACGAGCAAAAAGCCTTTATATTGTTAATTACTCACAACTATCCATACATATCCGCTTTTAATCTCAAATTGAAGTGAAACTTCCCGTAATCATTAACCCCTGAATACCATGTTAAAATACTAAGAACTTGAGTGCGATTACACAAGTTATCTAAGAGTATTTTTTATCTACATTAATATATCCAGTCTTGGATTATATTGGTGTAAGTCTTGCTGTAGCCATAGACCGTCCAAAGTGTCCAGTGGTTGAAGACTACGACCGCTGAGCCGGAGGCTCTAGGTTCAATTCTCACCCAATGCCAATATTTATTCACGAACTCGAGTATTTGTTTTGCGTCTGAGTGTAAATGTTCTACGTATATAAATATGTAGGTGTGCAATGCACTTACTTGTTTTACGTATTTTTGTATTATACGTCTCAACAATTTATAGTTATTGTATAGAATACCCAGCGAGCCGAATATCTTTGGCCGTTTCTTTGAGGTAATGAAAAGATATTTTTATACACTTATTCGTAACCAACGAAGATGCAAAAACGATCAATACTCGAATTCAATATGATAATAGAATTATACCTAAAGGAAAATATATATGATACATAAACTAAAACATTCTTTACTATGCTATGATGTCACTATATCTGAATTTATGCATATAATCGAAGAGGAATATAACGATTTAAGCATATTTAAGAAGTAGATAATAAGCGCGTAGCAATTCGCAAAAAGCAATTAGGTAACTGTGTATGTACATGGTGTATTGGGATGTAATGAATATAATACAAATGAAGTATGAATGCCAGGACAGTGAGACCTCAAGTCTAGATCAAACTTGTTTCGCGGCAGAAATGGACGCAATGGCAGCACTCGAAATGCGAAAGTGCTGCGGAAGTCGATCGGCTGCTGTTTTTGCCACTTAAAAGAACTAGCCACTGGACATCAAATTGTCATTTAAAGCATTAAACGTCCTCTTTCATTATCGTATTTCTCCTGTTACTAGTTAAATTTACTTTTATGACAGTTATGATTCCAAACTTCCTTCGTGCGGAAGTTGACAAAATTTCCTAACAATCCATTATTTCTTATTGGATTTGGTGTTATAGGGGGTTGTTTTAATTTTCAAAGTATATTTCACGTAGCCCATGTCCAATAGCAAATATGATGGGATCACGTTAGCTTTATGCCAAATTAAACCAACATTGATTCAGCTGTTTTGTCGTGAAACTTTAATTTCATCTTCTTATGCTTTTGATTTCATCAAAGTTATCGTAGGTACATTCTGAACAAATAAAAATACTATTGTGGTAGTCGTCTTGTGGGACGATTTGATCAAACTTTGTACATATGTACGTATTATTATTATTATTAATTTAGCAAAAAAATACCAACTACCTACCTGCTTAGTGGAAGTTAATATTATTTATTTTTTATTATTTCAATAAGAAAAAAACACTCGAACACAATATACAGCACGATACGTGCGCGAACATTTCTGTTTCAAATGACAAATTATGCGGTCTTTCTGCTTTTTTTATTAATTAAGCCAGTCGGGCTCCGAGTCACTCGATGGTCAACGCCGCCTATGAATATGTGCAACACACGAGGAGAACCAGTGTGTTACCGGCTTTGAAGCAGAGCTCTTTTTACCGCTTTCTTTAAGACGCTCATTTGATAGGGTTCCGGGATATCATGGCATTTTTAATCATCATCTGTAGCTAACCTTCATAACGTTTTATCGAAGTCCTTGAAACGGCCTCATGAAACTCATGAAACGGCACTAGTACTCAATCCGACAAAACCGAACAGCCCTCCGGTTCGGTGAGGTGATGATCTAAGGCAGGTGATGAAAGGAGCAAACCGAAAGCAGACCGCATTGTTTCGCATTACGGAAGACGTATGTAATAGTGGAAGTAGTGGTAAGGCTGATGATGAAGATCTCTTACCCTTCAAGTTATCTGATCCCCTTTAATTTACGTAATAAATAACGCCAATCAGAATACCCGATTGACTGATTTACACGCAAATGTTTCTCATAAACCTTAACATAAAAACTATTAAGGTTGTTAAAAGAAGGTTGTTTGTGTATACGAGTACATCTTTTTGTCGATACAAGGAACATATTTATTTGCTTACGAGTATATTAATGAGCTAACGAGGCTTCTCTTAAACCTGGAAACCGATAGTTGATGATGGTAACAACTGGCTATCAAGAAACTGGTGCGTACCAGTTTGCGAAAACAGGTTTATTTATGAAAAAAAAACTGTGTACATTAGCATAACATTGAAATAAGTATATATTATATAATGTAATAAAAACACAAAAATATCGTTGTCAAGAGGTGAACGTATACTTAATAAAGATTAATGACTTTATGCATTTAAATAGCATTTTAAAGTTGAAACAATTTCCATATCATTTTACGTTATACTCTCGAAAATATAATCTGTAAAGCAAATTAACACTAGTTAATATTCGAATATTTATTTATTCATTTGTTCGATCGTTCTTTCATTCATTAAATATTTTTTTCAATTATCTTTCAAATCTATCCCAATGTCACGGACACTCACATACTTGTACTTCGATATTAGAAAATCTTACTTGTATATAAAACGATACACGATTAATTCCTTCCGCACATCTTCCAGTGATGAAATTTTAAGCTTCGTCGTATAAATATGAACATCTGTTGAAATGTACAGTAATTCCAACGGCGAATGTAACTAGATTTTGCTTACTAGATGTAAACATTAAAAAGAAGAAAAGTACAATACATTCAGTGACGTTATTATGACTTCCATTGAATAGAAGCAGACAAAGAGGTGTCTTTTGAATATGAATATTACAAACAGAAATAAAAACCACGTATACGCTTTTGTATGTGTTTATCGTACATCTTTCAATAGCTTGTGGCGGTTTGCACGATAAAGTATGTTGACTTGTGTTGAGTATTATTGTTTTCGAAATATAAGGAGATTAGCTACCTTTATTTAATTGCTCTCCTCAAATATGATTTATCGTAACGGAATATCTTAAATCACTAAAGATATTTAAATCCAAAAAAAACTCGTATACAAAATTAATTTAAAAGATAGACAATAAAAGGGGTAGACTTCTGTAATTAAGCCTATTAAGTAATTGCATTTCGGAAATACTAAAGTGATTTTCATTACGAATTTTCAGTAAAGCTCGGAAAACGACATCAAAACTTAATATGGTTTTAAACGAAAATAAATACACATATTAATGTTGAATAAACAGTATTTTCGTTACTTATTTCTCAAGTATAACCCCATAAATTGTCCATTAAACTAAAGCCGGCTTATATTGCCAACCAACCATATTATGAGGGGCGCCCAAAACCCATGAATGAATAATAACTGTATATAATACATTAATGTATGATGATGTATCTATAATTATATAGACAAATTGAAATTATTAAAATCATTAGGATTTGGTATTAGAACACCTAACAAATTGATAAAATTGATTTTTATATAAAAATATTACTTGATTTCATTTTAACTGTTTGCGTTTATAATCTGGCATCAAACATTACTTTCATCACTTCGTATTGACTGAATGCGACTGAAAATGAAGCTTTGATCAGAGTATAATCGCGAAATCACAGAGAGTGACATTAATAATTGACGACATTATGGTTACGACGCACCGAAATAGCGCGTTTCTGACAGTTGACGCTGCCAGGGAAGCATATGAATATAGCACATACATACGGTACAAACAACGCAGCCCGCGGTTTTCCGTAAACATAAAATTAATATTATGATATTAAACTAATATGTTGTACTATGATATATATATGTATATTTGTGTGTGTGATTGTATTTAATAGAAGGTGTGTGTGTTATAAAAGGAAACTCATGTCTTTCAGTGGGACAATAAAATGGTTGACGATGATGATCGATGTTTAAATAACCATGACACTCTAGGTTAATTCATGGTATGCATATGTAAGCAGCATATGTGAAAATAATTTTAAATTACTGTACATATGACTGTGTTTTACAAAAGTGTGTTAAAGAAGACACGAATTTTAAATATTCACTGCATGGTAGTACATATTCAATGTAAACGAAGCCAAGGGTGTACCAGAATTTGACTTTTAAAGGCCTTTTTAATTTCAGTTTTTCTCACTTGATTAAACAACCGCCATAACCCAATCTACAATTTACATATTACAGCAACTACGTACTGGTGGTCCTTCCACAATTGAAGCCTGATTAGAGGCTTCCATCGTATAACTATTAGCGATATTATCTTAAGCCCGCTAATAAACGATATTAATAGATCTTGATGACCTTCTTCAATACTCGTCATAGACCTAACTTAATAGGCTTAATAGGCTT
>DWQQ01000723.1:0-10546 GCA_018244775.1 Oxynetra roscius flavomaculata
TTATTAGCATAAGCGACTATTCTAAGCTTCCATAGTATTCCTTCGTGGAAATGTACGATAGCTCTTGGCCTACAACGACACGCGAATACAGTAGAAACGAACGTGGTGTGGCGACTCGAATAGAAACTCGCAACTCGGCAACTGTCTCGCGACTGCATTAACTGCAGTGCCGAAGTTAATCGCCAACATTTTATCTCTATAAATAGAACCGTCTGACTCTGCAGACATCTCAGCATTCTCAGTACTAGCCAGATTTCAATTTCCGAATGTCCCATATAACTTGAACGGCAAACTAGTATCGAACGTAAATGACTGTACGTAGAGTCGACTTTGGAACGGTGTTGGAAATGCATAAGGATTGAAGTCGTGAATCTGGTGCATTAAAGTCGTTTTTGCATTGTGCCGCTTACGGGTTCAATATAGGTCGGAAAATGAAGCGCCGTATTTAGTACTACGGCGTACTATCGTAGTAGCCGCGTCTGTGTGCGTGCCTGTTTGAATGGTTGTGTGATGCAATAGCGTAATACGCTTGTGTGTGGATGTGTTTGTGTGCGAATGCGGTATGGTTATGTTTAATGAATGGAAACATGTGTGTGTTTGTGCCGCTGCGGTCGAGTTCTATCGATTTCTCCCTGTAGGTCTCTCAGTCTTAGCATATTTTTAGCGTTCCAGACCGCGGAGCCACTATTTGTGGGGAGGAATGCAAGTACTCTACGGCTTTATCTGATCTTTATGCAATATATTACTATTCAAAGTGCTAGTGCAAATATCTTGGTCTAGATTTTCTTGTGTATATTTAAGGAATTATAAGTGAAAACACGTTTCTGTTTACTCAGCGTCGCTCTTGAGTTTCTAACCCTGAATTTATGTATTAATCACGCTAACTGCTTAGGGTACTTATTGTGTCAGGCGTTATTTTACGGAGACCCATTGTTAACTAATTAATTAAACTTATTTGCCATAATCCGAGAACAAGTTGTATGATGTGTATTGTAATTATGACTGTGTATTGTTATTATAAAAACAAAAATGTATTTCAAATATATTTTGCATTGTTGACAGGTAGCTACTGACTTCGGTTTCAGCCGTGCCATCTCACTCCACCGCTTGCAGTAATGGTCAGTATAGATATTGTGCATTTCTTTATTTCTAAAGTCATTTACCAATTGTGATATACTTTAATTATCAGATAGGTACTTATATTGTAGCTATCGGTATTTATTCTGGTGTAGTGTGTGTTAGACACCTTATTATATAAGTTAGTGTAAGTTCCGTATTTGGAGAGTATTAATAAAGACATCAAACCGACAACACGCCTCCTCAATACTATACGAGCCTTTAATGCATTACACTGGTATGTAATTTTTGTTACTATCAATAATAATAGTATAATATAATCTTGGGACATTTCCACACACGCATTGAACAAGCATAATGTGAAGTGTTACATTTAATTACTCGTGTAATTTATAAACAGTCCTGTTAATTTTAATTGATTAATCTTAAATATTAGAGGATAAGGCTCTTTATCGTTGGCATTGGAATTGATGTGGCCGATATGCATAGCTTAAATCCAGTATGAAGGACATGGTCGCCTCCTCTGTATATGTGCAGTGTTTCAACAATCCGCGGATGATTTATATAGATAAGAGACGGGCTGTTCGCCAGCCCGTTCGTCCGATTATTGCAACAGCTCATAATGCCTCCGAAGAGGATTAGCTATTGTTATCTAACGGTAACAATCAATGTAGATCTACACGATTTGTTTGTGCCCCGAATAACGGACACGGTTGCGAAGATTTGCCTGCGTTAATGACAGCCGACATCGTCTTGTGGTACTCTGTATGGATAGTTTTTATTAATGCGACTAAAGTAGCTAAAGGGTAGATCGCAATCACAAGTAGATATCTGCAACCGAACTCGAACAGGACTAAAGGCGGTTGGTGTCAGTTAGTTTGGTTAATATAAGGTAATAATTATTTGGCGTTAATAATAAGTCTTGTTAAACGCCATCAAGTAACGACCCTGGAGCGCAGCTCCATTACATATATTTATTTATCGATAAATAATGTATCACACACGTATTGTCCGTATCAGTATAGTAGTAGATTATTTATTGATATTTACAATATGTATATATTGTTGATATCAGTGAACCTAATACTGTGACTGTCGATAAACTTATCTATAATTATGTATGATTTGAATGTATAGTTATATTATCGTCACGTACTTGGATGAATTGGATGGGTCGTGACGACCAAGAATTTCTTGTACCAATGTGTTACATATCCTTGTATATGTATACCTAATAATTACAATTTTTTTTCCTGTTTTACTGTTACTTGAATTAAAATTTGTTTTTTATTCTCGTAAATGAAGTAACTCACGACGAAGTGGCATCTTGACCGTATGCTTATGTGTTTTGCTTACACCTTATTTACTTGCTGATTTCCTTTCACTTCGGACTTAATATACGAGTAAATGCCTATTCCACATCCGAACTGTATTATTGAAACTTCTTACTCTGAATATTCCTAATCGTAAATCGTAAAATGTTGATGTATTTTAAAGTTTATCCGATTTCGAAGTACATAGATAGATGTATTCAAAGATTATTCCAATTTTTAAACACTAAAATCTTGATGTACATTAAAGTTTATCTGATTTCGTAGTTAAACTCCTAACAAGGCTGTTTTTGTAATACCCTTTAAATTTTCGTTTCGTGCTATTTTATGAAATGATTCACTATCTGCTCACCAATCTGTGTATGATTTATTATCAGAAGGTGATGACGAGGTAATTTTTGTTGATGTTTTACAAGTGGTTATGAATAGCACTGTGGACCTTTAGTGCTTCTGCTGAAGTAGATGTCTGTCGGTGTGATGTTCCCCGAAGGGAACAGTAAATAGAGGCTTCGCACGCCATCTGTGCACTACACACTAACTGATCCACTCTATATTAAACCATTTAAGGATCGTACGTCGCTTCGATGTAAGCTCGGAGTGCCTATTTTGGCTAGATTTAGGAACTAAAACGGCACTATTTTTTGCAAACGTTATTTTTCTTGCGTTTACAAAGATCTAAAGGGAGTATTGTTTTTGCTTATTAATTGACCACTGAGCTAACTGCGGGAAATATTATTTTCTATTCGTGCATCTTAAATCGCTTTGCCATAATTCGAAAGTTGTGGTAATTTCAAAATATAGTTGGGCACATCATAATTTGTTGATTTGTACGATCGGACGGACGGACGGACGCACGGACGTACGAACTACTTAAACGTCCGTTGTTAGTCTTTGCCAGTTCTCGCTTATCTGATAAGTCGATAAAGGAGGCCGCGCCGGTAGCACTGCTATTATCAATAACGTGCACCGTGTGAAGTGAATTATTAGGAAATTTGTAAATTATATTATTATTAAAATGGTCAGATGGTTAGATTAGAAAATGGTAGGCGAGAGATAACTTAAATACAATTCAACAGCGACGCCCAAATGATATATGTATATATGAACGCGTTTATCAAACTTCAACATCGCTAGCGTGTGTTTATATTTTATTGTAATTTTTATGTTTTAATGTCAAACAATAATTAGTCCAAAAGAAACCCGCCCATACTGCATTACGTGCCCTTTGCGTCAGTTATAACCAACTGCCAAATGCGCATGCCACTGGGCTAACTATATTTATGTATATAGAACATAAACCCTATATGATTATTAACCCTATATGCTGGCTGCCTATAAAAACTCTCATATATAAGAGAATAAGAAACATATACAAACTTGGCGTGACTAAAATGCTTACAAATATACATATATAAATGTCCTATTATCAAAAAAGCCTCTTTTAGTAGTAGACTTAGTGCACCAGCTAAGATCTACAAAACCTGTGGCAAGTTGCAACTCCTGACAAGATTTATCTATTCTAACACAAAACTACGCACAATGCGCGCTCTTAAACGTACAAGTAAATATTACACCCAATCCTGGTTGATTTTAACTGAAACCTAGTCAAATTTCAGAACTGATATTTTTTAATAGAACTTCATACAGACCATTCTTCTCGGTATTCTCAAAATGCGCCGCAATCTATGCCAATGAAGAGTCACAAGGTGGACGCACGCAAGTGATGTCGAATGCACCCAAAAGTACTGCAGTGCGACTGCACCTTATCACTCCCCACATCGCCAAACTGCTGGAGGGCGAAACGTCCGCAGTGCATTCATAGTAACTCGCACGAACTGCAACGACTCTGTTGGATACGATACGATGTTATTAACGAGTAAAGATAACCGAGCGCCGCGCTCGTCTATTAGTTCCCCGAAAGGAAACGACGTCCGCGCAAAGCGCCTCGTGACTTAACGCCTGAAACTTACTTACGTACGGTTCGCTCGCACTTTTCTCACCGAGGAATTATTCGAGCGTGTCGCGTGCCCGTGTGTTTTCACTTCTATCTGACATGGCAACGGCGATAACACATGCGCCGCGTGTGAAATTACATGCAAAATTGAGTGACATTTAAAATGTAGCTGAAGGTCGTACTTATTATTCTATTGGTCCAATGTCTCGATCTAAGTATTTTTTTCTACGCCGAGCATCGTCGTTAAAACTGTGCAGCACGTCCGCGAAGCTCACGGAATGATTTGCTCAGCTGTACGCAAATACGGAATTTTGTCACTCGCGTGCAAATTCAACGGGTCAAATAATATGCGCCTTCTGCTATGACGTCAATGGGGACCGATTCGGGTTTTTGGGTTTTAAATAATATCTACATTGTATTGTTCAGTTTGATTGTTTAATAATGTATAAAATATTTTAAAGTTAGTTACTGTGTTAATTTTGTACTGTAAACAGATGTAAGAAATGACTATAATTGTTTTACTTTGCGTATAATTTATCTATTCATCTTTAAGCGTTTGCTTTTAGAGTAGTAGTCGGTAAATTTTTGCGTTCGGTCGTGTCTATACCATCTTAATACATCGTACTGTATTGAGAGTAGCCCGTAAATTAAATGATTTTCTAATGTGTTGTTATGGTTATGCTTATGATAAACTGTTGCTAGTTTATCCAGTTCCATGTCGCTCAGTAAAACACATATTAGTCATCGCTTCTTATGCCATATGAATAGTAATAAATTTGATTTTATTACACATAATAAGTGAATTCCAAGTAAAATGCAACAGCGTACTCACATATCTATACTATAAATGGTATAAAAATGAATATGGAAAAATAAATAAATAAATAAACAACCGTCACGCCAGGTCCCTAGCGGGGAAGGCAGAAAGCACGGACTGCCAAACATCATTGTCCTTACAAACCTGAATATGGTTTGTTTATTTATATGTACAAACATATATAATAAGCCTCATTGAGATGTTTAAAAATTCCATATAGTAGACTATATTACGGAACAAACTAATTAATCCGACAGAATGTGTATAGAAATAATCTACGATATTTCAATACACATAACTTATTATTATTATTATTATTATTACCACGACCGAAAATGATTTTCACCTAACGTCTCTTGACGAGCCAGGCATTACATTCGAAATTTTACTGTAGTCACTTGCGTTGCGATTGGTAGGGGATCGCGATTGGAATGGAAAGTATACAATATAGCCGAAAGTCGAGGCAATTATGACACAAACGCTATATCCAATACCGTCTAGACGATGGCATTTTCAGGCCATGTTAATTATGACTATCAGGGCCACACGAGAATCTATCACATCATCATCAACGTTTTTATTTTTCCACTGTTGAACATGGATCTCCTTTCAGAATGAAACGGCCAAGGTAGGTTTCACGCGCCTTAAAGAATTTTGTGGTGAACTGTAAGTTATTTAGTTAAGAACAACTGAAA
This sequence comes from Oxynetra roscius flavomaculata, assembly GCA_018244775.1. Lineage (NCBI taxonomy): Eukaryota > Metazoa > Arthropoda > Insecta > Lepidoptera > Hesperiidae > Oxynetra > Oxynetra roscius. Next base: position 5,875 of record DWQQ01000723.1, read on the forward strand.
TGAGATGACATCGTTTATCACACTTGATCCATGGAAAGATAATAAATGTTTAACCTCTCAACAAAACTTCCAATAAATATTCGTAGCAGATGTGACCACCGATCGTTTGACTGTTTCTATTTTAAATATAAATCGTGAATAGCCCGTCGTTTGCAGTGCGACCGGTCAATAAAGTAGCCGAGACGACAAAATGAATAGAACCTGAGCACTCTAGCCGATTGGTCGGGCCGTGGGTCACAATATATTGGTAGGATTCTACGGGATTAAGAAACGAGGTAAATCGTGACGATAACGCTGCTGGGCGTGGGCGAAATCCGGGCCATGACGAAATTCTGATTGATAACGCTACTATACTTATTCTGATAACCGAAGCTATCGCTGTTGCTATGCCGTACATAATTGGGCACACAAAAGAGAGTGGGGAATTTTTCTGTATAATGTATTCTCTTCGTCATTGAATGATTAGGATCCAATGACAGGCCAGAATATATAAGAGGTACAAAATCGACTTGAGGAACCGAAGAAAGGAATAATCCCATTATGATTTTTGCACATTGGTCCTGATTTCGATTCCGAACACGAAACATAATTTGAATGTCGAATTTAGAGTCTGTTCTGGATTTGAGTATATTCGTGTTAGTCTTTATTCTAGTCTTTATTTCTACGCCACTCAGGCCAAGGCTATGAGACTTAAGATTTAGTATATTGTAAAAATAAATATGGCGCCACAAATTGCGATGCTCTGTTTCCGTTGTTCCGCGGTTAAAATATTGAAAAGTAAAATTAATTGATCCATTCTATTGTTGTAGAAGACACAAATAGAAATCCTTCTATAGACTAATTTGAAACCAGCTACAGATGTCTATGGGCGACTGTTAATTTGATACTCTCTTCACTCAGCAAAAGGAAACATTACGATTCGGTTTAAATTGATATATTGAGGCTGAAGACTGAAATATGGCATTGTACCACAAGAGTGACCGAATTGTAGTAGAACATTTTTCATCAGTATGATGTTAATATAGGTATTATACAAACACTGAAAGCACAGACCATTGACATGCGAAAATATTTGTTCCGAACAATGTCTGAATCATTCAATTCTAAATCTTTCCTCTATTGTATACAAGACTTTGGAAACTATCGGTCATTCAGCTGTGCCCCCATTCATTGTTTGTTCAACAAAAAGTGCATAAGACCGTTGTCCAACCGTTCACGAGTGCCGAGCATACGAGCGAGAAAAATATGACGTCAGATTAATCCACGTCATTCATCGTTCACACTATTGACGTGCTGTATCATCTGTTGTGAACGTACTAAAAGAAACAATTCTTTTAACATACAAATTACTGGAGCTTTGGAAGTATCGGTTTTGTTTAATCTCGGCGAATGTATAGCACAACGTCTCCTCTCATTCAGACACGCAGTGAAACTGCACCGTCATTCTGTATGCATCAATCTTTCCTCATCCCTCTCGAAATTTATTACTAGATTCGACACAGTTCAATGACACGAGTGCATTCTGCGTTGACTTCTCAGCTTTCGACAACTTTTTGTCGATTACAACAACAATGGATTGTGTACAATCGGCTTTAGCCTTTGCTACGTCATTATTCTCCACTCTGCGGGTAAAGGGTGTCTATTGCAAAGCGATTTTGAAGTTAACATCCATAGAATGCGGCTGACGCTGTTCACTTCCAGTGAATGTCATGTCATAAATATCACTTTATGTCATATAAATGTCATAAATAACATCGAATATCGAACGTTGAAAGCTTGGTTATTACTATTGTTGTATTGAACTGTTCTTCTTGGTGTAATCATATCAAATGGTTTAAGCTTAACTAGGCCTGTTAAATTAACGTTCATAATGTTCTCCAATGTTATTAAAACCGCTTGAATTTTACCTTCTTCTAAGTGTACTAAGCGGTGTTTTGTCTTGTTTCAGATACGACGCACAACGTCAGACGCAGAACCTACGTGCGATAAATATGACACCAACGTTTTGGACATCGCATCAAGCTGTTTATCTTACAATGATATTGTTGTACGAATTTCGCTAACCACGCCCTTTGTCACATCCAGAGCAACGTGAAATTGGCAATGAGCACTTATCACCGGATCCAGTGAAAATATATATCTTTGTTACTCATTATTATAATACGTGATAATGCTTTACTACAATTTCCTATGTTCGACGGGCGTACAATGGATTTGTAATATGGAGCAGCGCTACATTGTAACTGTGATAAATTCAACAATCACGTCTCAAACAAGGCCGCGCGGGAAATAGAAAAATTCTGCGTTAATCCGCTGTTAGATTCATTGACTTCATACATTACTTACTGTCGTAGTATTTTTCTCTTTCCTCCCGACGGCCGGAGTTTTCACGCATTTGTGTTGTTTACCAATTTTAAATTAAGTTACTTGTAATGTAAACGTATTTTGAATTTTAATGACTAACAATTACTAAAAATTCTAACGCATGACTTTTTTAATTTTTACATTATCAACTCGCGAGGATGCATGACCGCTGAATATAATTTTAATATTGTTTATTGTTTCGTTAAACGAGTTGTTAATTTGACCTCTTATTTATTATTATTACTATTATTTAATGTGCAATATTGATTATGAAATGTTTACTTCAACAATTTGTAAATAATTGATATACATCGGAATCAGTCAGTGGATAGTATTGTAAACTTGTCGTACGCCTAGCTCCATAAAACTTGATTTTAGCTTATATTCAATCAATGCTTAAATTCGAGTTTTAGTTTTGCATGGCAATTACCCGGGGATTGCATTCAAATTTTTTTTATTGGGAAAAATTTTGATTATGCAATCTGTTAATTTTAATTATTATAATATTTTATATCAGTGAAAATATTGTATTTGATTTCGAATTATTTAAAATAAATGCTGTATCGATCGCGAACAGTCGTTTCATTGGCGCTCCCCTGAGACCTGCACCTCGAGATGTTCCCACAGTCAGCTCGAGTGTATCGCGAGTATTGAATTGTATGTTTGGAGGTCAGACATAAAGTCATTTTTCAATTAATCCAATGTCATCAGGACAAGACGGTGTCAGCCAGCCAGCCGATACTCGTAAACGACAATGTGTCTTATTGTACAAATGATAATGGTTATATTTACTCAACGCGACACAAAAACAAAAGTAGACGTTTGGCGAAATTTGAACAGCTGTATCGACGAATCGCGAATACGGCGCCGTCTAATTGCTCTTCTGGTTAATATTGCGTTAGTATTCTCCGCTATGCCTGAATTTTTCTAGATCACGAGCACTATTTTGGTTTAAAGCGGGCCAGGTTTGTTGTGTCAGTGGGGCACAGCTGATTACAGTTTATGCGCATAAAAATTGTACAGTGGCATGCCTGTTGCCACGCTATTTTCTGTCGAAGGTTACACGTAGGTGTGACGGGATGGTCCATATGACTTTTTAGCTCGCTACAGATAGTGATCTAGTTTGCGCACTCTATTATTGTGTTGCGAAAGTGTGTAAATGTGCATAGTTATTTTTGTTTATGTTTGTTCCGTAAAATACATGCTTTTTTTCATAATATTATTTGATCATAAAAATATTGATACGGTATTATTAAACATTTTGATTAATTCAAAAGTCAACATGAGAGTATATTAAGAGTTGCATTTTTATTTCAAATACAAAAGAATGTATAACGTTTAATTCGTGTAAATTAATGAATATAATGTAACATAACGCTACTTTACGAATGCGGTATATTCGTTCCTTTATGCAGTAGGTATGTACTGCCCTCCTCACAAAGGGTACCTACGCGCTATGCAAGTATATACATATATGGATATGTATAAAAATCACCATACATTCGTACCACTACTTACAATATATACAAAATTTCCTAGTATATTATAGTAAATACGTAATCGTATATAAAAAAATTGAAATATGTAATGTGTGGCAAATAAAAGAAGTTGCTGCTAGAACTTGTAAGTACTAAAGTATATAACGATCTTTATATAACCCTGTCTAAAGATGGTCTTGATGATACTCCAAGTGCTCAAGGTTTAACCCTTCTTGAACCCTAAAAGCGATTGCAAAGAGCTGGTATTGAAGGATATTTAATAAGCATCATTTACTGTCGTTAACATAATGTACTCATATTACATTATTAATACAAAACTCTGTTTAGCGCCATTAATATTTTGTAGCCGTAGAAACAAACATGAGTGAACTTTATTTCGTTTAACACTAATATATTACAAAACATTAATAAATCAACATGTATTCGGAAAGCTATATATATATTCCTACTCATAACAACATCCTGTATAATAATAAACAGTTGTTCTAAAAATAACATATTTTATTGGACTGTGTATCGTATTTCATATACTATCGATAAGGAACCGTTGGATACTCAGAAACGTTTAAGAATCAGTTAAAACATTCAGAGCTTTAGTGGATTGGGATGAGGTAGATCTCTTCAGAAATGCCGTTTAAATAAAACCACCGGTACATACTCGTAAGTGGTTTTTTCAAACGTATCCAATTAAAGTAAAACATTATAAATAATGTTAATGGCTATCATTTTATCTTTATTTAAAAATAGTTGAATGCATCAGTATTTAATAAAGAAAAAATGATAGCCATTAACATTATTTATAATGTTTT
>DWQQ01000724.1:0-10543 GCA_018244775.1 Oxynetra roscius flavomaculata
GCAAAGTCACCAGCACTGACTAAGTGCCTATTTACTGGCACACCTTTTATAAAATAGCAATGTTTATATTACTGTTTTTTAAGCCAAGCAAACAGATGGCACAAGTAAATATACTACTCAAATATCCAAACTTTATTTGCAAATAGCTTGAAAGTTTTAAAACATAGAGTAAAACGTAACGCTCTTAACTAGAATTTCGATACCATTTTCACAAATATCCTCACATTACAATCAATATTGCTATTTCTTCAAACAAAAATATATTAATATTATTGTTTTTATCTTGCTACGATCTTTTGTGCCTTTTACGGCCATGCAATTGCCCTTTTCTTACAACAAGGAAGGGTTGTTTTAATACCAAAGTAAATTAACGTTTACATTGAAACACTACTTACTAAACACTATTGTCTTTTGTTTTGCAGTAACCGAAACTATAGAAACTTCAACACAGCCGGAAACAACGTTAAGTTTCACAAGTATGTTCAACTAAATTGTAATTGGTTGCGATCTTATTTATGCGTGATAGAGAAATTGTAGATTTAAACTGCGCTAGCTTAGAATATCTTCACCTTAACACATTACAAATTGTTCGATCACAGATTTTAACGATTCCTAAATACACTTTTCACTTTTGTCCTCTTGGTAGGTTGAATCAATCTGATCATTATGGTTAAGTACAGGATCATCAAAAGGAATCCAACCTTTTCTTCGGCATATTATTCGATTATCATATTCATTAATAGAATCGAATAGAAACATTTACATAAGTGTACTCTATTAGACATAAGGAATCAATGAAATCTTTGACATTAGTATAATAATCATCCCAGCAGTGTCCAAGAATTGGGCGATGACCGTCGGAGAACGCGTCAATAAACAACGCTGCAAACCTAGGAAGATTGCTAAATGCTTACGAAGCGCGTACGGATGCTGCCCGGACAACAAAACTTCGGCCAAGGGGCCTTTCGATGAAGGTGATATATTAACATAATTATCTTTCCCATAAAGTTTAGCTTAGTGAAATATATTTTTTAATCTACAACATTTGTATTTACACTTAATACTAACCAATCACCGAACTGAACATGTAACAAATACAATTCATTGTGTAAAAATATCACGAAATCACTACAAGCCACTCCTCCTCTAAACTCTACCTAAACTTGCACCTTTCAGGTTGTCCGAGCCCAACCACTTGCAAGAAAACCAAGTTTGGGTGCTGTAGCGATGGTGTGTCGCCGGCCACTGGTCCTAACAAACAAGGTTGCCCGATTATAGCTTGCAACGACACGTTGTTCGGATGTTGTCTGACAGATAAAACTGTTCCTGCCGAGGGCAACGACCAGGAAGGATGTCCAAAACCATTACCAGCTTGCGAGACATCCAAGTGAGATCTCGATTTTTTATCAAATCCTAATCTGCCTCTTTATAGCTAGTAGCTCGTAACCACTAACTTAATACTCGTATTATAACCGCCTATTAATTATATACAAATAATGCGAGATACTTAATGTTTTTATGTTAATAATAACGATAAAGAATTATTATTATTATTACTATGTAGATCTATCCAAATCTAATAATACATATTTAAATGTTTCCTTTAAAAATTTTTCGGACTACCCTGAAAAAATGTTACCTGAGTTAAACCGGTGCATAATTTAACGGTAGGTATATTTGAATGTTTCCATTTTGAAATTTATTTTTGTAATTTTGTTTAGCTACGGTTGCTGCAAGGACGGACAGACGATGGCTACAGGGCTCAAAAAAGAAGGTTGCCCCGAAACAGGTATTTTCATTTATTTTTACTTACCATGAATCGTCAAACTTAAGCCTTATTTTTAACTGATTAAACTGCTTTATGTCAGAAACCAAAAAACCGGAGATCAAACTCGAAGGCTGCGCAGCTTTCAAATTTGGATGTTGTCATGATAACATTACTGAAGCTACCGGTCCCGATGGCGCCGGATGTCCTTGCAATATTACTGAGTTTGGCTGCTGTCCTGATGGCATATCACCAGGTATTTGTCATTTTAATAAAATCAAAAAGTCACATCATTCGTAAAAGTTGAACATAGCATAATGCTTAGTCATCAGATTTGAAAAAATAATATTCTCTTTGTTCTATAATAATACAATCTAAAACTTCTTGGGTTTGTTAAATTTTCTTATGTAAACTATGATCAGCCGGTGGTGCTCACATGGAAGGCTGCGTGATGTCTTGCAATACGTCAGCATACGGATTCTGCCCCGACAATCAAACTCCAGCGCACGGGCCTGATTTTGAAGGGTGCTGTCTTCAATATCCATTTGGTTGCTGCCCCGACAATTATAAGCCCGCTGACGGTCCTCATCTGGAAGGTAAAAGAATCAATTGATTTAACGATGTTATAGAAATTTGTAGCAAGCGGTGTTTTAGCTCGAAAATATATCTCTTTTGGGAGATTCTTGAAATTTGCGGAGGGAAAAATTCTGATCATTGTGTAAGTCTTCTTTTATGTTAGTCGAAACTGGCGATCATGAGAGCATTTGTGATTGTATTTTTATTTCCATTAGGTTGCGGATGTAAAGACTCTCATTATGGTTGCTGTCCAGACAATGTTACTATTGCACGGGGACCTAACAATGGCGGATGTGGCTGTCAGTATACAGATTTCGGTTGCTGTCCTGACAGGTAAAGTTTATACTGAAAAACTAAGTTCAGCTAAGTATTATCTCCATAAAACTTGGGTGTTAGACTCAAACTAAAAGAGTGACAAATGAGAATGGGAAAGAAATAGACCCTAAGCATGAATAATTAAAAATGAAAATGAAGATAAAGAGAGATGAAATTGTTCTTTTTTTGTCAATGGAGATTTATTTAAAATATTTGTCCTTAGGCATACTGAAGCCAAAGGTCTAAACTTTAAGGGCTGCGATTGCAACACGTACCAGTTCGGATGCTGCCCAGACGGTTACTCGGTTGCTAAAGGTCCCGGCCTTCAAGGTTGTCATTGCCAACAAACCGAATACGGATGCTGCGGTGATAAAAAAACTGCTGCTAAAGGACCAGATAATCTCGGCTGCGATTGCTCTAATAGCAAATACGGATGTTGCCCCGACGGAGTGACCGAAGCTAAGGGCGAAAAATTCCTTAATTGCACAGACGTGCCAGAGAACAGACAGGGTACGTGAGATGTCGAGTAATTATTCATGTTACATGTTCTTTACGCCAAAGATTATTTTAATTAAAATTCCGAATAAACTATAAAATAATGAATAAACTTTCGAAACCTGTAGCTTCACTGTAATAATGTTTTATTATCATGTATTACTAATAAAATATTACATATTACTTATACACACTAGACGCCTATTCGTTTAACCAAATTGAGAAAAGAAACTAGTGTTTGCTATTCAGTTATTTGTGTTAATTTGCAGCGGCTTGCTCACTAGCAAACGACCGAGGCAATTGCCGCAACTACACTGTGAATTGGTTCTATGATATCAACTATGGCGGCTGCTCTCGGTTCTGGTACGGTGGCTGTGAAGGCAACGGCAACCGCTTCAGTAGTAAGGAGGAGTGCGAAGATGTCTGCGAACATCCGTCTCCTAAGGGTGAGATATTTATTTTCACGCTAGATCTCCAAACGAGCAGTATTGTAAAATTATTTTGTGATGAAATTAATATCGTATGTTTGCACCAGTAATTAAATTGGTTGTTATATGTATATTGTTTACAGAAATAATATATATTTTGTATATTGTTTTAATTATTTTATTTGTATTTTTTTAAATATGGCGCATGCAGACATTTAATATAAGTGCTTATTATTATTATTTATATGTTTATATTTTTGTTTAAGTGACTTATAAAATCGTTAACATGAAGATAATTTTGTGTACTAATAAATTTTGCATTATTTCCTCTAAATTATCCATTTATATCTATATATATGTAATATATATGTAACTACACATTACGTTTGTGTCATCAGATACCTGCAAATTACCAAAGGTACGCGGCGCTTGCACTAACCGTTACATGCGCTGGTATTACGATTCAACTCGGGAGGAGTGCTCGCAGTTCGAATACGGCGGATGTCTCGGCAATGCAAATAATTTCGAGAGTAGAGAGCTATGTCAGAAACAGTGCGAACCTGAAAAGGCTGAAGGTGAGATAATATAATTTTGAAAAAAATAATTTCTCTTTATCATTTAGTCCTTCGAGCGGGCATTCTAAAACGTTCACAATTACATTCCCCGGAATATGTGTAATGATGTTGTGCTCCGTGCTCTCTGCCTACCCCGCTAGGGACTTGGCGTGACGGTTATTTATTTTATTTATTTTATTTTTAATAACGATTTTACCGTATCCCGGTAAAGTATAAATAAGCTAATAAATACGTCAATTAATTGCTAGTAATTTTATTTTTGATCGCTACAAAGGCACATACTATTTGTTTTCATACTTAAATGGGGATTTATCCCTATTAGCTACCCAATGAGATATGTTGACTGAGTTGTTATCATTTCATGCCCCGATTTAATATTATGCTTACTACGTACGAACTTTGGCGGGTATTTCTTCTCTGTTTACCATTATGAACGATCATTGCGCAGGTATGATATCTTGTTCTTGTAATTTCATTAATATGCCCGAAAATGTATCGTTCGATTTTTTGTCTTTAATTCAATTCTGTTTTACATATACATTCATCGATTAGGTCGTCAAAATTGTACTTAGTGACAGCGTATTCGTAGCTTAAGTAAATCGTTCTTTATAGTAAGTAAATTAGGTAGTAAAAGATATAAAACATGTGAAAAAAGTAGATTAACACGACCTTAAAATAGTTCTATAACGAATTCAGTGAATTTGGGTCAATAGTTATAATACTCGGATAAGTGGTTTGGTGTAATTCAGCTGATCTCTATCAAGATATATGTACTGTAATAACAACGAAAATCACTAGCACCTGCGGCGTTTTAATATTTAGATTTAATTAAAAATAATTCACCGAATGTATTAGAACTTCACTGCTCACTTCCGCGGCACTTCACAAAATATAACCGGATACGTACACTTCAGTGATGTATGGAGTGGATGTACTGAATATGATAATGGGATCATTCACGGCAATCGTAAGAATTAGACAAATAAACGTTTATCCGTTATAGGAATTTTATGAGTCCTTTAAGTATTAACTATTAAGTCTCTTAAGTTACCAATTAGTCTGTGTTACCTTTAACCAAGCAGTCAACAAATCTTGGTCCAGCACTGCGAATTGGCCAGTAACAAACCGTTCGCAAGTCATTCGCATGATAACACGGCGAGCGTATCCAGTGGTGAGTTATATTTTTTGTTTCGATTTTCACACTATTCAGAAACATGAAATCTATGTAACTTTTTCAGCTCGTTCCCGAGTTTCATTTTTCAATTGTCCATCACGGCTTGTGGCTGTTTTTAATCGTCCCCGCACGTAACCGCGGGCCGTGCTCTCGACAGTCGCAATTGGTTTGTGTTTCTCATTCGCCACTGCTATCGAACAATTGTTTTACGCCAAATATATGTACGAGTGTGGTGTGGAGTCGAATTACTTTTTGAATGCTCGTTTTGTTTCAAAATAGGCATAACGAAATATATATAATACAAATACACGATAGCGTATTCTTTTACAAAAAATATTGCATACTACCTACCAGTGTACGAGACAAAATCTATAGTGTGGGGTTTTTATTTAATTTTATGATTGATAGCGATTTAAAATGTTTTACATACATAACTTCGTGTGAATCCCTTATGATATTCATCGGTTAATGTCGACAATTGAGTGATTTTCGAATTCGTTTTATTTTATATTATGATATTTAATTCGCGCTTAAAATATTTAATCACTTGCGTCTATATGAATGGCGGGTCTTAAAAATAAAAGAAATATCTTAGTCTACTATTAGTAAACTAATACACTGTATAACTTTAATAAATAAAGGTATTAGTGTTATTGTTTTTTCCTATTCATAGTATAATCAGTGAGCATTTAAGAATTAAACCGCGCATGAAGTAGATTACATTTGATTGGCATTTTCCCTCTGTTTAATAGTTTATGTGAATTTATTAAACTCGTATATTCAAGTGGGGGAAATGGATTAAATATTAAAGCCGCTTTGGTTCTATTAATTATTTTTAAATGTAATTACAAGTAGCGACCGAATTACACTGTTAGCTATTTTAAGAATCTATGTTAATTCATCTATAACACGATTGCAAGTGCTCTGCTGAATTGTTGAACCAATTTTTAAGAAACTTAATAAGAAGATAAATTGTATTTTAAGAAAAGCCATAGGGCACCTGTCTGCAAAAATGTACTGTATCTTTATAATGATGAAAATTAAAAAACAAATCACTTCTTATCACTATTAAATTAATAATTTTTTACACGATCATTAAAATTATGTTGTACTTTGTGGTTATAACTACGTGTAGTGTATGCAAAGGCAAATATAAAAATACTATAAAGATATTTGAGTCACAACATTTATATTCTCGTACTGTTTCTTGAACATAAACAAGGATTCAATGTACGACACTGCGGGAAAATATGCTTTGAACCTAACAACTGGGAATTCCAGTCTGCATCGATACTAGTGTGCCAATCGAAACTCTCTACGTATATTGTAATGTAATAAATCTAAGTGCATTGAAATGAAAATTATAACGGCTACTCCATTGAAATCTATGACTGCAGATGAGAAAAAATTGCGTCTTCATACTTACAATGAATAATTCTCATGTGCTTACAAGGATTTTACGGATGTGATTGTATAAATTTAAAATCGTTTTATCTGTAAGAAAATAGAAAACAGTAATGGTATAGCAATATAATGTATAATAAGTAATATAACGTGTGTACGGTTCGCTCGGGGAAGTTCCACCGCTACACTAATTTTTGTCATGAAATAATTTTTGTTAGGAAAATTTACTTTTCACCCTGACCAGCCTCGAATAACACAGATATTAATTATTACTAACTATACTCATACTTACAATAACTACTAATCTAAAGTTACTAAGAGTCCGATTCTAGATGTCAACAATTAATACTAGCTAACAGTCTTATTAACAGCTAATACTAACTGAACTGGTTTACAGTGACAGTCGTACCAAACTCCTTTTCTTGATTGGTTAGTGATCTTGATTAATAATGTACCACTAGTGATTGCTGCATGTATTTGTTTCTCTCTGCACATAAAAAATATTTGTTCTAACGGCGCACGTGCCTCCGTTATGATCGGTTTCTGAACGTTAACGACACGGACGTTAATGAAAAAATAACGCCATGAAAAGTTATTTTTTACATTTGCAGAATACATATTTTATGGTGAAATACATTCACAACCTACATACGTGAGTACACGTTATTTTCGTATTTTTATCACGATACAACAGTGGGAAGTAGGTACAGCACTCACGCGATACGAATATAAACAGTCCCTAAATGCCAGAGTCTCGGAACTCAATATTTCTTAATAGACGCACGCGTTATATTGTGTTAACGGTCAAACTTCTGACGTAGCCTTGAAGTTGAGACTGCGTCTCGCGCGAAGTGTCTAACTCTGAAATATGATATTTGTTTTTGAATGTACATTTTTACTGTACCAATAACTTGTTATAGTTAATATTAATTACCTAGATAGATATTCATACATAAATTTATCGAAATTATAAATTCATAGATTCTAAAAACTCTTAATTTGTGCAAATATCAAATTATGTGAATATATTGAAACAACAATTCTTCATAACGTAAAATGTCTGAGTTTCAAAATAGATCGTTTTATCGTCGATAAAAATGCTTTAACACTTAAACTAATCAAATGAAGTAGTTGTCGTATTATGAAATACGTTTAGATATAAACAAGCTTGTTAAGAATATTTTTTTTTGAATTAAGTAAAAAAAAATTATAAAGTTCTAGAACTCTATATATTCTTCAATAGATAAATAGTGTCTTAATAATAATAGTCGGTCTTCAGTTTATGTAGCCTCGATTTATAATCATTCTAAGAATAAAACATATGTGATTTCACTCTTTATTGATACGTAGAGTTTTCTCGTATCAACATGTTTCAGAACGAAATATTTTCGAATAGAGCCACGTGTACATATATTGTGTTTAACGATCAAACTCAAGAAGCAACCCTAAAGTTGCGACTATTTCTCCCGGTTTAAGGCGTCCTAACGATGAAATATCGTGTTTGTTTTTAAAGACATATTTTGGTGGTTTCATGAGGCTATTATTTTTAGAGTTATGAGAGATAGTTTGTTTATAATATTTTTGGTTGGATAATTTTATTATAGTACCGCTGTGTTTGGAAAGAGTTTAGGAGATGCCAGCTGGAAATTTCTTAGTTCATATTTATGTAGTTTTATTGCCGAACGTTGAAGGCATTAACAACAATTGTTGCCAGTTCATTGCCTCCGCGTTGCCATCTTTTGCGTTGTCTGAAGAATATATGGATTTATTGTTGTTTAAACGGTCATATTTTTATACTAGTGTTCCTTATTAGCTAACTGCACGTCAGCAATATTGATAAATTGGGCTAGAGTCATATTTATGTGGCCTTTTTAAATATTTGATATTTAAATAACTTTTATAAAAATTCTGCTGTCAAGGACCAATATTATATTTAAACTAACCCGGTCCTGTAACCGTAAATACGGTTCGCGAAGAAAACGAAGCCAATCATTTTATGCTGATTGGTGCAGCATGGGTCCGATAAAAATGCAAAGGTTAAAACAACGAAAAAAGGGTTCCATTAAGTAATTGAAACCGTGGACTCTGACCCACGGCCACCCCTACTTTGATTATTTTATCGAGAATCGATTCCAACTGGAATATGCATGCCCGCGATTGACTTTCAACGTAGATTGGGAAAAGCCTGTTATGGAATTACAGTATTTGTACCATACAGAGCACAAGTTTAGAAGGAGATGGAAATAATTGTGAGAAAGAAACAGCACGATATAACGTGTGTATTTGAAAGTCTTATATTGAAAAACATAATGATATCTTTAAGAAGTAAGTATATGATTGAATACCTACTTCACATAATATTTTCTGTGTTTAATAAGAACTTCTGTATCTTAATTTTGCGGTGACCTTTAGTTCGTTTTCGTTTAAAGTATCAACAAGATACCATAGTTTCTCATTTTTGTCAACTACATATGTATATTCAATCCGAATGGTATAGAAATAAGGCAAACATAATGAATATTTAGTGAACTTATGTCCTTGTCACTTTGCTCTGTATTGATTTTGTTCTGTAGGTAGCCTGTTTAGGTGTGCCACTAAACGATCCTCGACTGATAGGCATGTCAATTTGTCAGGCGATCGAAGCTATGATTTATCTTTATATAGTATATATAATGTATAATATGACTGGACATTGATTATTATGCGGAGAACAATGACTTGCTTGATATTGGACCTAAATGTTCTTAGACTCCAGTTGCCGATTAATTATTATCATACAACCATCTTGAAATTGCTATCATACATCGATGCAAATTTGTAACATTTCATTCCAATTAGCTTTTTAAATAGTATCGAATTTGTAAACACGTGTGGCCATTTGGAAACAATATTTTCATAACCGGATAAAGCTTCAAATCCGAATTTATACTATCAAACCGACCGTCAATGCAACTGTGATAGAGCTTCATAATCCTAATTCAATTGTATGGAGCTTTTATAACATAGGAAATTATTAACTCTGGAATAAATAGTATATCTTTATTACTGAAAATAAATAACGTTAGGAGATTACGTTACCAACATTTTTAGATAGATTTTCAAGTAACGTGTTGAGTTTAACAAATTTCTCAATAAACAAGTATTTCTCAAAATTCTTTGTCATTAAAATAAATACTTGCTTAAATCTTACACTATATTTTTATATTCAAACAAATGTTGAGGTCATATAAAAAAACAAATTGAACGTGTTTTCCTCAGCTTGACAAAACATGTGATTTGATTCCTAATAGAACAAAATCTTCACTTGTTCTTTACCAATATGATTGCATTAATTAGGATTTAGTTGGAACTGATACGTAAATATATCTGTCTAGCAGTTTAAAAACTGAGGACAATCATACCAACGCTGCAAATTTGATGGAGATAATAGCAAACTATGTTATTTCCACGAGTGCATCTGGGGTTCTACGAACTATTAATCTCAATTTGCTGAAATGCCTCACTCGAGGACGTCTCCTACTTACTCTCATTCGCAGATAACATCGAACCCTTATGTTTATTCAGTGCTTCCATTTAATAATTACAAACGGCAAATCCAAGACAACACACATAACGTGTGTATATATAACAAAGTACATTAGTATTCTTGACAAACTATCATATCGCATATGCGGCCTGACTCTCGCCGACCGTGTTCGCAATTCTGATGTAAGAAAGATGCTTTGCGTAAAAGTGAGCATCGGTGTAAAGATGAGAAAGGGGATGCTCCGATGGTTCGGGCATCTAGAGAGAATGGATGATGAAAGAATGA
>DWQQ01000725.1:0-10542 GCA_018244775.1 Oxynetra roscius flavomaculata
ATAGGCGGCGGTGACCACTTACCTTCAGGTGGGCCGCCTGCCCGTTTGCATGCCTTCTTAAATAAATAAAAAGCCAAAGGCTAAAATATATCTATTTCTGCATAACTTACGGTCCACACGCGAATCGTTATGTAAATATTTCGTAAGCGAATGTCGGTGCACTATTAAAGCCAAATCATACCGTGCAGTTTACAATTGAAATGTAATTTACATTTCCCACCAACATGATCGCCCTATTCATTGTTCTTTTTGGATGTAAATCATATCTTATAACGAAGTAGCTTAGATCATAGTTTACTACGATAATAATATTCGGATTGGCGTACTTCACACGCTTCACAATACTTTAAGGAGTACTTCAAGATATGTAGGTTAGCTCACGATGTCTTCCTTCACTGTTAGAGTAAGTGCGGGTAACATTTAATCGTATACCCGCAATGCATTTGTACTCAGACCTGTGTGTCAGGATTTGAACGACAGACCTCTGAAGCTAGGAGTCTGAATTGGAAGCCTGAAAGCAAATGCAGTGTCGACTACAGAATCAGCTTTTTACAAATCTTAATTTATGATATAAATTATATTTAATTTAAATTTAAATATGATGCTTACTGTCGGCTACTCTGCACTCATTATACGACCTACTGCTGTGCATGACTGCTCCTCAACTGCTAGAAACCTGGAGTATACCCGATCATGCTACTCAATGTAATCAAACGTAATCGGATGCTTACGAAAGTTGATATTCCTTTTACCTTTTACTTAAAACACCATTAGTTAGCACTTAACACTAACTTTTCTATAATTAAGCTTCATACGTCCGTTTTACACGAAGTGGAGAATTAGGGCGCGAATTAAACTGCCCATTCGCTCATTCCGCCAAACAGTTGTTCCGATCAGACTCAACTGAATTGAGTTAAATCCCCGCCCGGCTCGGTCCACTCGCAGTTCATTATGTAAAACCAGTAATTTTAACTTCAAACTAGCCCCAGATCACTGTGGCGGGTGGCTGTGAATTATGACCTGTTAATGGTAAATAACATAAAGATTGTTAGATCGAAATATAAAAATATGTTAATGAATATATTTTAATTTTCATCGCCTTCAGTAATATCATATTGTTGAGATGGGAAAATGGGACAAATAAACAGTTGCTTCAGTGGTTTAATTAGTTTCCGTGAAAAGATAGGAAAACAATTAGTCATATTACCAACTTAATACTTGAGTGGAAACAACAACTTATTACTAATTCACAAAGTGATTAAAATTTATAATTGTCTTTTATATTCATTATTACAAATGTAATTGTCATATATATTTTTTGAGCCCTTATTATTTGTGAAATCTCGTTCTATAAAAATTATTTATCATTGAATATGATTGTGAGCCTGATAAATAGACGTCGAAAATAATAGAAGCTTTTCCTCTCATACTTCTATATAACAATGCCTTTATAACATAATTGGGTGTGTGTGTACAAAACATTTTTGAATACGATGTCAAGAAGTATGTTAATTCAATTGTTATATACCTTCACGCAAGTCGAACTCAATATTCTCTACAATTCTCTACTCTGCAGGCAAATGCAGATAATTATGTACATATGTATGCGCGCATCTTACCACTTCTGCATATTTCAGATCACTAGGAGTATGCCACCAAAAATTTTTCCCCAGAAGCAAAATAAAGCAGTGATTTAGAGAGACAATCGCGCCCTCTTTGGTTATCCAGAAAAGAAGGATTACAATATAAACTTTACACGTCCATTTTACATATGTAGGAGTATATAAATACCGCAATAGGATTAACCCACATTTGTTGCAAAGTTAATTATAAATTGTTAACAAACAGCGTTCAAGTGTAAAACTTCACGAACAATATTGACCCGAAGCCTCCAATGTTACAAATTATACTTAATATTGTTTTACTTGATGTAACTCATTTCCAATGCATAAAGTATGTTGAATTCGCATAGTTTTGATAGAAGAGCTTATGTCTACATACATATTACAATTTCATAAAAATAAATCTTGGTGCTTATGTATGTGTAGAGACTAAAGGCTTATAATCATAAGCTTCATCATCATTATTATGATCATGGTGATCATCGGACTATATTAATCCACCGCTTTATCAAAACTAGTTCTCGTTTGGCCGTGTGTAGACGCTAGACACGTCTACAGTCTACGCAGATCGTCATTCTACGTAGCCGACTGACATACTCAAGATTCTGTCATGATAAATACTGCCAACATTACACTAAACCAGGCTTTAACCGCAATTCATGTAATTCATGGCAAAAGCTAAATATTTTTCATACAATCTGTCGGAAACCTGTCAATCTCAGAGTGCAAAGTCAATATGAAATTTAATTTCATCGCTAGCGTGAAAATGTATTAGTATCAGCCATACTCATATTAAATGTTCTCTGTTTGTGTGAGCATCACTACTAGAAATGTCTATAAATTATCAAATTTGCTATAATTTTCGTTGTATAATCTTTAAACCATAAACATTTAAAATTGATACACACCAGCCTCTTAGTTTCCAAGCGAGTGTACAACTGCATTTATAAGGATTATTAGTACTTCACGGGGTTCTTGAAAATAAGCTTTTGCTAACAAAAGTTTTTCTTTCCAATTCTATGAAGACTGCACGATTCATCTGCGATTCTTAATTAAAAAGTCTGCGGAACAATGGGGTCGCCAGGGTAAAATATGGAGGGTGCGTTTACATGAATAGTATGCAATGGCTGAAAGGGATGCTAGTGAAAATGCCCTGTTTTCTTTAGACTGCGCTTCTTCCTTTTTGATTCTCTGATGCTAATTAATATCAGACTTACTCGCGAGTATTTAGGTTCAGGATTAAAAACATCTCTGTAGCATTAACGGCTTAAGAACTTCGGTAGTGGGTAACGTTCGTTGTAGACTTAATACTTGTTACTAGTATAAGCGCCATCTATAGTTCAGATAATGAACAACGCAATTTTTCAGAAGCTACACAGAATATCCAGTAACGAAAAACCGCAAATTTTTCATCGTCCCACTATTAGCCGCAGACTTCGACTATGCTTCAGTGTGGATTGGTGAAAATGTGGTTTGCAGGCCAAATGCTCTGCAGGATGTTTTAAGCCACCCCTAAGACCTCCGATAAAGCTTAATACTTGTAACATATCTTTGAAAGATCATTTGCGATCTGCAATTACAACATAAATATTTCAATGAGTTGACTGATTGACAGTTGTTCTTATGTAGTGCTGACATCCTAGGAAACGATAAGGTAACATATTTTAAAAGATTGATTTACTTCGTATTTTATAAAATACGGTTTGGTAGTCTCACCTCATCTGTCGGACGCTTTAAGCAGCCTCCAACGACACCGACAGCTACAGATAGAAACCAGGAACAACTGCTTAATATGGAAAAGTTTGTGAATTCAATAGTAACCACTTTTTCTAGCCAATCAGGTTTTTAGGGTGCTAAGATGAATCAACAGTAATATTGCTTTTTAGAAATAAACTACACATCAAAACTTCTACTCAATATAGATAAATATTCGTTATATTATTACAAGTATTGGCCTGAGCATGGGCAGCAACTATACAAATAACTTCCCGTGATGCAGCCGGGCGGAACAGATTCCGAGGTGAATCACTGAGCTGAAATTGTTCCGAGAGTTTCACTTGATACAGTTAGTTTCATATTATTTCACAAGGATTTATAACAGGATTAACAAGTCATTTTCTATACAGAATATTGTTAGCAACAACAATATTTAACACAACTTATAAACGCTGCCACTTTTTATACTTTGGAAAAAAATCTGACCACAACAAGAAAAAAAGCCAACTAAACTATATGCACTCTTTTATGTAAGAATCTACTTGTACTGTGTACTTGCACTAAATTTGTAAGGGATAACACAAAAGAGTGGGTTAGTTTTCCATAAATATGGCTTAGAAGTATCTGTACTAATTAAAAAAAAACTATGAAGTTGCACACAAAACTTGGCCAGAAAGAATAAAAATAAAAGGTTATTTACTTAGAATAATTCCAATTCGCTATACATATGTATCTAGCTGATAATATATCGGCAATAATCCAATCCTTCGAATTCGAGTACTTTTTGTACGTTTTACCAAACAGTGAACAATAAAACCATAATAAAATATATTAGTGCATAGCAACCAGTTCTTTAAATGTAATAAATTTGAAATTTACAACTAAATGAACCTAGTCGTTTCTCCTGGTCGATACTGGAAATACCTTGTTCACATCAGCTTATCACGTACGTACGACTCTCAATTGGACAAGCTACGAAGTGGTACATGTACAATATTTATTTATATGTAATCAAAATTCATGTACAAATATACTGCTCCAAGAAAAATTTTGCCTTTTTTTAGTTAATTTAATTTGATAATTTACTATAATTACATATTTATGTATATTATATAGAGAACAAGTTTGTGTGAGCATATTACGACCATTTGAAAATCATGAATGAATACAACATTTAGCATAACAATGAAAACGACATTAATACGAAAAAACATAGGCTATAATAACAACAAAATAAGGTCTATATAAATATAGGCTATTAATAACCCACCTAAGAAGAAAATTTAGAACTGGATACAAAATATAAAAAACGAGGGCTATAATAAAAATAAGAATTAAAGCTGTAAACAAGAATACTAAGTACCGAAACGCATTTTGAAAATCACCGCCCTAAAATAACGCATTCACACGTCATAACCGTAGATATAACGTAATGGGCGCTTTCTCGCGCCTAATGCTTTCGAACGCGCATATTTCTACATCGGGGGTGCATTATTACCCCATAAAGTGGGATGTTAGGCAAACGTTCCGAAGAATTATGTACCAACACGCTCATCAATGGATCGAGTAAGTGATTAATCCCGGTATTAAATCGCTTGTAACATTTCTTTCCCGCCCACACATGGGTTGATGGGAAAATAATTGAAATTTTAACAACAGTTGCGGATATACGAAAAATACTTTTTTGTTTTTTTTACTCCATCGCCAATATAGCAAACAAGAACGAATATCACCGGATGGTAAAGGAACTTTTCAGTCCAAAAATCTAGTTCGTTTATAACATTTTAAATGAAGATTGAAAATCCGTTCGAGACTGATTAGGTGTACCTATTCTTCTAGCATAAACAATGTCTTTTGTCTTAATCAAAATAAGTTTTGTTAGGAAAAAAATTTGTAGTCCTACAGATATTTCTCTTTAGGTTCGTCTCTGTTAATATAATAATTATATAATTTATATAATAAAACGACTTTAAATACTATAACTACAGCACGCTCGAAAATTAAGTATGGTAAATTGTATACATACAAACTGTTTAATAATAACAATATCTTAATTTAAGGGACAATAAAACTTAATAGACAAATAATACGCAATCATCTGATCTCAAACTATTCAATACGTGTAACCGGGCAACTGATAAACATAAATGAACGACTTTCCAAAAATATATAATAGTTATGTAAATATATAGTTAACAAATACAAATACTCATCACACAAATATATGTCCGGGACGGCAGTAATACCGGCCGTATAAAGTACAAATCAATGCGATTAATACGTAGGGATTTTAATCATAATTAATTCATCAAAAGTCGATATAATAAGTACTATTTTTTTTTAACAACCTATACTAACCAAACTAACTCAAAACTCGAATTCCTATTGTCCCATTCGGAACTAGTTCCAGCTGAGTTTGGACGGCAGCGACCAATGCGAACCACTCATTTGTTACTGTCGTCAATCATATTAAAATAAAACAATTGAAATAAACATTTATAAATTCATAAAACTCCCGTCTGCACAGACTTGTCTAGACAATACAATTCACCTATTATTCTTAACGAATTATGCCTAGATAGCTTGGGCGTGCGTTCGCCATATCTCATGTGTGACCACGCCTCATTTAGGTACGAGTGTTCTGTGGCAGACATTCGCCAAGAAAATCCCGAGCTCTTGGTACCGTCGAACAAATTATACTCGTATCACATAAAGGAACGTTTGCGTCGTAAACATAATATACAAGTAGTACGAATTCATTTATCTATGGGAAAGTGTCGGCAGAATTGACCCATCATTATGAGCAGGGACTAAGCTTTGATGTGTGCAAATGGCGGAGAAGGATCGACGGGCTATATTCATCAAACTGATTTAAAACAAATGACGATAAACGTACGGTTGGTGGCTGCAGCTCACATTACATCCTGTACCTAAGCAAACTCCGCAGTTGCAATGCACCTAAAGCACACTGTATCGCGTTGCTCTGTTGGAAGCGTTTAAGCCCCGTTTAAGGCTTCCAAGGCGGTTTATTGATGTTTACATAACGATAATAGACGGTACCGCAGATCGCTTGTAATCAGGAACGTCGTAAAGCGTTCGAGAGGTTCGTACCTTCGGCTAATAAGCTACAGATAACAACGAATATTTCGGATGTTTTACCAAAAATGACAAGAAAGCAATGAAATTTTTACAAAATCCCTTTACCAAACATTAGACTGAATTGTGATAATATTATTCAGAAGTAATATTTGCAGTTCAACCTGTCTGTACAACAGTGGAACAGGCCCTCCGTCTGCTGTTGGTCATGATGATGATTAGAATAGAAAATTAACATTATATAATTTTCAACAGTTTTCTTATAGGAGATAAGGCTATGAAGAAATAATGGAAGGAATGTCATATGAAATTAATGATCTGATCGAAGAATAGATTATATCAATCTCTGACATTCTCATACAAAATGCTTTATTACATCCGCCAAACGTGATATACGAGCGTTACACAATATTGCGACGCCATCATACGCCATCTTGGATGCTAATATATTGACAGTCATTTCTGCATAATATATTATATTAGATGAACATATGTATGTATTGCATTTATTTAGATTATGTATCATATTTACACTTGCCGCAATCTTTCGTTATCCACCCGGAGTGGACTGGCAAATAATGCCATTAGGCATTAAGTTCGCCCTTTGTGACAACTTTATATTATTTAAACGTGTGACAATAAAGTTTAAATAAATGTATGTATATGTGGAACAGCATGTGTAGTGCATTAATGACCACAAATATTTAGAATATAGAAATAACTCTCTTCGCTTGACTACTGTGACCTACATGACGTTACTGAGATACTACCGTTACTTTGAGGGCTGTATAAGTGTACAAAGTAGTAAAAAGGGACGAACGTATAAATCATAATAAGTCAAATTAGTATGATGTTACTTGTAATCATATCATATATTTTAAGAACACTATGAAACTTATGGTAAGTTAATGTAATGATATTGACTGCGTCTTATCTCTCTGTGCTAAATCAACTCTAGCATTTATCCTGATCATCGATAGGAATATATAAGAGATTTATATTTATCAATTATAATAAGAATAAATAAATAAAAATATATCACAAATTAAATGCTAATAAAATCACATTACAAGTTGCAAAATCACAATACTTGAAATCTTTGTCAACAATGTTTCTATTTTTCAAATACGGCAAAAGTCTTCTCAACTCAGAATACTTGTGCGAACTTTGAAAATGTCATAACAGTCACGAATTTCGAGGGTAACAAACTTGTAGATCTAGTGAAGTTCGGGACCAGTTTTATAATCGCGGTCATATTATAAAACATCTGTACAACGAGCTAGTACAAAGTAAAAGTTTCAGAGTTGATCTGATTTTCATATTTGACACTAAAGATAGCTAGCGTTCATATAGTAAATGTCTATTTTGTATGGCATTTGCATATACGATACTAAGAATTTTCCACAAGTGAATAGACGCCTGCATGAATAATGTGAGCGCATAGCAATTTTCTTTTTTATTAAATATAAATAACAAATGAGTGTTCACCTTGCAAACCATCTTGAACCTTAGGAAAATATTATTAACCTTCCTTAGTACGATTGTAAATTGAAGAGAAATTGAAGCCCTTTTCTAAATTAATTACGTATTGCTACTCTTCAACATCATATGAGAACGTCTTTCTTTCCCATTAATTTAAACCTGCGCGCTGTATGTTAGAGGTCCCGTAGTCGATGAAGTTACAGTCCCTTAGTTTTTTGAGGTTAACCCTAGATACTCTACAAAACGAATTAAACTAATTAAGATTTACATCGCATCATACATTTCTTCAAGGTGGAAATACACAGGTGTTGGAAATACAAAGTAAAAATACACAGGTGGTGCGTAGTCGCCTTTATATAATTTTATGTGATACTATTTAATTATGTTGTATGTGATATTATTTAATTTAATTTAAATTTATATTATGTTTCAATATATTAGTGCACACTATTGTTATGGAATTATACGCTTCTGACTCTGACACTTAGTTTCATGAACTAATATTACATAATTGTCTCATACAAATTGTATTTAAAAATTGACCTCAACTCAACTCAACCGCTCGGGTGGACCGCGAGTTTATTGCCCTGTTTGATATCTATTGTGCTTCACACGCTTCGCACTGACGTGTATATGGACACTATTGAGACAATAGAACAATTGTAACCAACGCTGGTCGGGTTTACAAAGCGAGTGACTGGAACATTCGCGCACTAGTAACAGTGCACTTTAGTATGTACTTGTAGTCCCGTGGCCCCGTACAAACGGTATGTAAGTGAGGAGGGAGATGAAGCGGTTGGTTCATGGGTGCAATGGTATAAAATTAATATAAAAAAACTCAAAATGTGTGACAAAACTAAATGATAAAAGTCTTCAAACCACTATGAGTACTTAGATATTTGTAGAATTGAATATAAAAATATTTTTCGTTAATTATTTCAATTTATGTTAATATGTCTTATACCCTTTCTTTTTAATTCGTGGAATGGATATGGGCGTTACTTGGTGCAACACATATTATTTATTTAATCATTTATCTTTTATTCATTTAGTTACGTTTTGTTTTTTTTCAGTTCTAAGTTTATTCATTTATTAAATAACTTTAAAACTAGTTATTGCTATTGTCTTTCGGTCAACCCCTGGTGATAGTTAAACAATAAAACATTAAAAAACAATAAAACATGAAAATTTAAAACACTTCTCGGTAAACTAACCTAATGAAAAGATACATACGACATACTAGTTTAAATTATAGAAACGTATATGAAATACTTAAAATATTTTTTTTTTATTAAGCCTCTAAAAATAAAGTAAAAATTCACGGTCGTAAAGCAACATAAAGCAAATTTATTATGGGTTTAGTGAAAGCCAAACTCATACAACCTGATATACACAATTATCTTGGATCTCAGTGCCGTAGTAATCTTAATTAATCTGTGATCAAATTGATATCGAAGCACCAACGGCTTATGAAGGTCCAATACTAAAACTAGATGGCGTTAATGACATTAGGAACAGCAACTGATGCAGATAACAAACTACATCCATTTGCCATAATAATCAGGGTGTCCATTGTTCAATATGTGGTCACTGCGTTCAGTTGTTATTAGATGTCAAAATGACTATTTCAGTGCAGATTGGCAGAGGATAGAGTGACTGATCGACTGACTTAACAAGTTTAAGGCTACATACCTAAAGAGTTCTGACAAACGCCGACTTACATTTTTTTTAATTTCTTAAATAATTAATTCATTGAAACCATAAAATGATTTTTAACATTAAGTTCGCTCTCTGTAACCAAGCTTAGGGTTAAAAATGATTAATAAATAAAAACATTAACGATGGTATATCAATTTTAATATACCAGTTCTATTGTGAGCACTTTGAGAACTTAGAGGTAAATAAAAGAACATTTTTCAACGCGTAGAGATTATTTTTCTTAAAGAACAATTTATGCATTCAAATATCTACAGCTACATTCTGCGGAGAACTTTTCTTATCCTTTTTTATATGAATAGTGACAAACACGCATGCAGCCGTAACGAGGGGCTTCTACCGCCATAGACCTTGAACAGGAAGTGTTGCTACTCTTAAGAACTCAGGTGGATGCCTCTAGTATACAAGTAGACCGCCAACCACCCCCTTCAAACCGAAACACAGATTGTTATAATAACAAATGCTTCACGACAGAAATAGTACTTCTCATATACAGGTTCTACCAGCTATCTTCAGCGACTACAACGTTATCAAGTCGATGTGAAGTTTCATTTAATCCGTTTGATATAAAAATCCTTTCACATTGAATTTGAAAACACTTTGTGTGGTAAAATAAGGCGAGAGAGTTATTACTTAATAATCACGTAAGAAAATGATTAACTCTCGCGAGCCTATTAATTATGTAGGTGGCTCAGATGTTTAAGGCACCCACAAAGATTCACAGGCAATTAAGACCCAAGGTTTACTTCACTTCAAAAATTATCATCATTTCAAATAAGATAAGATATTTATTTATTATGCTTTGTTGCATTTAATCTTTCTTCTTATTCGAAGAGATATGTGTGTAGTCGGCGCCCCGCATGGACACACACATATATATACACATATATATATATATGATGGACGTAGG
>DWQQ01000726.1:0-10535 GCA_018244775.1 Oxynetra roscius flavomaculata
TTAACTTTAAGGTTTACAATACAATCCTTGTTTATTCAAATTGTTATTATTGTTATTAGTTTATTGTTATTTGCTATACAATTATTGCAACGTTGAAAGCAATAAAAATTTGATTTGGAACCTTCATTGTCTTTTACATACCAAAAGTATTCATACATTTCAGCTGCTTTGTTTCATATAAATTATTTATAATCCTAATGACATAAATATTCATATGCGTTTTATTATTCGCGTTACTGCAGCAATTGATATGACAATGCAATACAAGTGCGTTATTCAGTACTGTTGTGGTAATTACTTTATACCATCCCATGCTAACACAATGCCACAAGCACAGCAGCCGCAATACTATTAAGAGTTACAATTCAATGACAAACCGAACATTTGAAATCCCTAATTCGAAAAATCAATTCAGACACTAAAAACTGCAGATGCTGTGTTCAACAGCTGCGTTTGGTCTCTCTAACAAATTTCAAGCATTGATATATTCATTTACCCTTCACGCCCTAAATCACACTATGCACGAAAGGGTTGGATCACTGAGCTGATTCATTATCACGCGACGAAACATATGGATTTGCGATATCGATTTATGGCCACGTATTATTTATAACATTATTTGTTTTATCACATATATAAAATTAGACGAAGCGCGTCAGGTTTGCAAGGATAGAGTTATTTGACACTCGGTGACATATGCTACCCCACTAGGGACTTGGCGTGACGGATATTTATTTATTTATAAAATTAGTTTCGTAAAATACAGTGTAGTATTTTAAATAGTACAATATTAATTTTCGCAAATATGATGATCAAAGGAAAATCTAATCGCAAAAAAAACTTATATTATATAGTATTAAAAAGTTAAAACAAAAGCAAATTTTAGTGTAAATAATATGTAAAAATAATTACATATAAAAGTATGAAGTTTCGAAATTGAAAATTTCATAAAGACATATGTGATTTTAAACACAAATTAAATTTTAACTACAGAAAAATATATTTCGTAATCAATCACAGCGAACAAAGTATTTGTATATTTTCACGCAGTCGATGCTGATGTACTGTATGTAATGTAAACTCGTCTGCGTCATTGTGTAATGTAATTGTGAAATTATCGCTATCCGTAACAATATATTCGCAACAAATCTATCCGAGGGTTATGTTTTTGGTGATTGCAAAGTCAATGCCAACGACGATAATGACGCCGGCGCCCATTATCATCTATTAAATTCCTGCTTTCAATTAACTGGGCGTTGGGACGGCATTCAATTAGCGTGTAATAAAAATACCGTAATGCATTCGAGTGTTATAACATTAAAATTATCTATTAATTCGTCAATTCGACTTGCCTCAGCTTCTCTGACTTTCTATATTATGAATCAAAGTAATTTTTTTAAATAATTCTTTTTACCAATCTGTGCCTATCATTACGTTTAAGTATATGGCAGATAACCAAACCGGGACCCGTCTAAGCCTACTACGAGTGTCTATAAGGTAACCTAATTATGATCGTTAATCATTAATTAGGTGAAGTGTATCTTCATAAAAATTAGCTTCCTACTTTGCCCGAAAACTTCAGAGGAAGGAAATATTTATTAACGAGTATTTTACAAGAATTCCGCTGCATGTAAAATATAATAGAAAGTATGTATATAAAACTATAATAAACTGCACATAATAAATCACATATAAATTAAAAGTATTGAATTCATTAAATGAATAGGAAGTAGATAAATAGGAGCATGAATAATCCTCGCGAATTCGAAGAGAAATGAGCCCATTACGCTTACAATAGCTTGATGTGACAAGCCTGACAAATATCCGCAAATATTCCCCCGTGCGATCAAAGATTTGACCGGATAAATGTTTTTGCACCTTTGGAATATAACATTAACAAGCAGACGAATTAAAATGATCGATTCGTATGCGACGCCGTTATTAAGAGCCCATTCACTGTGCGCGGTCGCCTCACAAATTGGTCCCCAGCAAAAAATATCGGAAGCCGAAGGGTGAAATGGGAAGTTGTACTGGTTTTTATTTCCTCCCCACACTGCCGTATCGATTCCCCGCCGTCGCCGCAACAGGGTGTCACTTTGAAATTTTTGATTGATGCTCCTGCTTTGTTGTTGACGACGACCGAGTTATCTTTTTGTGTGGAAATAAATGTTACATCGTCGCTTCGCTCGTTAACGGCGAAAACTTGGTAAAACGTGATTTCTTTTCTCATTTATTATCGTGTAACATATTGCCAATACTCATATTAAGCCATTCGCAATACCTCAGACGCGAGTGTTGGCATTCGAGTTTCTTAAATCGCAAAAAAGAAACATATATTTTTTTTTGTTCAACTTAAAGCAATTCAAATAAAGGAAACTTATATTTTGACAATGGACTGACAGTAAATTTTTATTTTAATTATTGATTATTATTTCATAAACAGCATTTAATTAGAATGACGTACAGAATTGTTTATTTTCTCATAAGTAAACTTTAAATACTTATTAACACGGCATAGACATATTAAATACACATTTTACACAATATACCCTACTTTCCAATCAAATAGAGTGGTTTCCAATTAAATCCACAAAAATAGTAACACCGTTTGTGCCTTCTGCTAATTACGTCCAAGCTTTATTAAGTAAAGTTCAAACGTTTCGGTAATCCCCCGGCGCTATGTGTTGACTATTTACGATGTGTACAGATATGACTTGTGATAAATAATAATAGCAATGAAACGCGATCTTAATGCCAAATAGCTCGGTTTGCGAACTCGCCCTTTAATCGCCTACCGAAGATAATATCAAAGCGCATTGTTTATTAAATCTAATGCATATTAAAATGTTGATTAAAAACGTTAGATAGAATCCCCGAGTCAAGCTTAGGGCGATTATAGACGAACTGCTGTCTG
The DNA here is from genome assembly GCA_018244775.1 of Oxynetra roscius flavomaculata. Lineage (NCBI taxonomy): Eukaryota > Metazoa > Arthropoda > Insecta > Lepidoptera > Hesperiidae > Oxynetra > Oxynetra roscius. The sequence continues at coordinate 2,915 of DWQQ01000726.1, forward strand.
AGATTGAGGAAAAACATTACATAAGTATAAGTGCATCCATCTCCGTGACCATTGATACATTACATTGCTCATAATTTGAATACCTAAGTATATAAAAACAGAGACTCTTTATGAGTATAAAAAGTAAAAAAAAAAAATCACTGACTCTCAATTGACCGGTTCATTAACTCATTACTTTAGGTTACATATTGGGCCCAGTATCCAGATATCAGAATCATGACTATTACAGAAGGAATTAATACTGTTAATGATTTGAAGTAAAATCATCTCTTATGTCTTAAGTAAACAAACAGTCCAGTCTAAGGACAAGTATATATTTCAACTTATATGTACTTGAATCGTAAATTAATTAATGCAGATGTATTTTATTTTTTATATTCATCAAATAAATAAAATGAATATTGTATCCCACAAGCAGCTCGTGTGCAGACGCCCTATGGGATTGAGATGTAAGCCATGGGATTGAGATGTAAAATTGTGAAGCAAGCGGCTTGTGCCAAACCGGTCCACATTGAATGGGAGCTTCGCTTTTACTGCATCTATTGTTAACATTTTAATTGGCATTAACGTAGCCAGATTAGCATAAGGCGGGGGGTCACCATCCGAATGCTACAACGTTACTACTAGCAGCAATTCGAATTAAAATGTATCCATCTGTAAGCTAACATGGTAATTTACCGTTAGGGGTACACTTTTTTAAATGAATGTTTGTTATGTGATATGTGTTAATATAATTTACGTAGAACTATGCCATAGAACATCTTTGCTACTGGCTAGAAGGTGTGGAAGAGGCGTGTTAGGAGCTTTTGCCTTGTGGTAAGGCTTCTGTGAGTATCCTAGCGTAGGAATATCGTCTAGCTTAAGATTGGATGCAGAAATGTTTCAGTGAATACTGAACATCTTTGCTTTCTCATCAACCTTAACGCTTTTAGTTCTACTACTGGAGAATTAAGGCCACCACTATAGTCTACCACTCTGGTCAAGCACAGGTTGGTGGACTGAATACATTTTCATGAATACCATAGTGAACTCTCGGAGAGATTTCTTCTAGGTGTTTTCCATCATCGTTATAGCGAATGATATTTTAATATAAAACCGAAGATAGTACAGTAACGTTTAAAGGATTTATAATAATTACAACATTTTGAACATTTCCACACACGGCCATCTGATCCGGAAATAGACAAACAGTGCTTGTGTTCTGTAACCAGATGGCTGGTGAACTAAACACATAAATATTTATTCATATAAATATTTTTTTTACACTAAAAACAGAACAAATGCTAGGCCTCATCACACGAATATCCGTCCAGGGTGAGAATCGAACCCACGACCCTCGGCGCAGCAGTGTGGTTCACTAAACTGAAACCGACTAAGCTGATATACGTCTGATTACCTTTTTATCATGTTTATCAAAGCGTGTGCAGTCTGCCAAGCCGCACTTGACCAACGTGATAGACTTGGACTTACCCAACTCAGGATAAGGGACCACCCGTATCCCACAGCGAAATGATAACGCAGCCGACAAGATAACAATATAATACAACCTCTTTGAACTTCAAACGAGCGAATAAATTAATTACATAGCAATTATTTTTAATAACTATTAGTCAAATCACGAAGGTGCAAATAAATACATTTCTATAGGAAAACAACAAGAGGCGTCTAACTGCGTATTACTTATACAATGACAGTAATGTCACACTGTAAGCCGGTATTCCTATGACATTTCATTTTTCTATAGTTATCCATTCATTATGCAAAACTACAATAAAAAAATGTAATCATTCTTTAATTTCATATACAACCAAATCAAATTACTAAGAGAAGAACCCATAGAAATAAATTTCGGATCCATAGGCCATAAAGTGAATGAAATGGTGTATTAGTGATCGAGCAATAAATTAAACATTTATAGTAATATTAAAGATCAGTAAGAATTCAATAAACGACAGAGGTTGTAACACCATAAAATATATTGTGTAACTCGTCGGGCCTTGAGGTATGACAATGGGTACGGGTGGCGACCAATGTTTTGCAGCTCAGTCCAACACTTGTTTGACAAATTATAAAGGATCATCATCGGCATTATTTACTATTCAATATAATAAAATAAACATGTGTTATAATTGCATCGGTTTTTCGACGGCTCGTTGCTTTTCTGAATGTTAGATTTGAATTATTTTTCTAAATGCAAAAGTTATTTCATCTGACGGTGCAAATGAATAAATAATTTATACGTAAATTCGCAAATAAACCGTTTTCATTATTTATTCATCTAATCTCGAACTGTGTATTATATACTAATAAACAAATTGTGACTACATCTTATAACTATTAAACACTGCGTAGAATATGCAATATTAATTCGTAAATTCAAAGTATTCATCGATACTATCATGATACTTCTATTAATATGTGGCGCATTTGATTTATTATATACTTCAAAAGAAAAATAGGTACAGTCAGCATCCAAATAACAAGATGGCCGTGATCGATTTTATAATAAATATAAAAACAACATATGTTTATATGCGTGTAATAGTCAATTGTATAATAGTGCAGCGTTTAAAGGACTTTGGCGGATAGATAACGGAACACGCCGCTAATCAAAACAATTACGCGCAGAACGACGCAGCACAACACAGAACAGTACAGATTATGCCAACGATAACTGACAAATGTAGCACATATACATACATTACAAAATATAACTAATTTTTTTTTCAGTATATTTTCCCTTGTCTTACGATTTTAGCTTTAACTTCCTATTGACCTTGACTAAGAAGTTTAAAGGGCAAATAGTATTCATTTATGTATGTATATATTAGACCGTGGTATTTAACTGATATTTCACCAGGAACAGAAAAAGTCATTTGTACTAAATATAGCAAAGACAACAGCTATACCTACCTGTTTGGAATTACATATATGCGCTATAAAATGTTCTAAGTCATTAAAAACTCAATCCAACAACAGGTTTTATATGTAACAGTAGTAAAATCTATATTATAATGAGGAAGCAGTAACAACAGGAAGGACAACGGCGAAGCAATTCAAAACATAAATCAAACACGTCGGCTTGGCACCTATGTACATTAAAAAATACAACGGACAAAAGTCGTAATCAAAGCATATATCAATGATTTATCGATATCATTCGAAGTTTGAATGATAAGATATATTTATTAACTGATTCATAAGCACACTGCACATATTATCATCGGATGCAACACTTCCATTACTAGGTATCTCTGAACATAAAACACCATGTTGCATCATAACCGACCGCTCATATAATGGTAATATAGAAAACTCACGAACTTTCATACCAATAAAACAATATAAAAACGTATTGACAATAATTTATTCAATACAAGCTCTCTGTGTAACATGGGTTCGAAATAATACGTCGGGCAAGGAATTAAAGTGTTTATTGATTTCAAAATACGGTCGATATATGTGTAAGCTACATGTAGAACGTATTCCATATTAGGGTTCAATTGGGCGCCAGCAGTGAAGCTCAGTAAAAAAAAAAAAAACAATCACATTGGTAGCAAGATTTCACCTCTACGATACTATGTACATACGATTTAATGTTGGACTTTTCGTGTTCTTTATGAATTTAATTTTGTAATTGCATAAAGGCTCTTCAATTCTTATATTCATGCCGGCTGTGTTACGGCGTTTACAGAGAGCTCTATGGGACGCCTTGTGGGCGTCGATAATCTAGTGATTACAAGGGAATTATTATCCATCGTACCAAAGAAGCGCATATAACATTCCTATAAATATATAATTTGCTCCATACTTTATTCATACATTTGTTTATTCAACGTTTATCGCGTGAAATATTTGTATAGATTCCAACGAATAATCTCGCTTTATATCTCGGATTATGCGCCTCAGCGGAGATCACTGGTATTTATCTGGGGATATTAATTTTATTCGCCTCGTGTTGATTTCGAAATTAATACCGATTTCATTGGCATCCATCTTTACACAGCAGTGTGCTACGAAAATAGAATTTTAATTTTAATATCGGTGAAAGCAGATTGATTTAAAATTGATATTAAAAATTTGGACAAATATTAATTGATTTATTTATTTTAGTTACGCTAAGCATTTTTTTAATCATAATAACAGTCGTATTATTTAGAAATAAATTTCAATTTCATAATGTTCGTTTTACTTAAGAAATGTCAAAATTCTTGACAATCATATGTGTATATGGACATTGTATTTGGTGTAAAACTCAGAAAAACTTGCTTCCTCGCGCAGTTCAAGGCAAGCTTCAAGATGCGCTCGCAGCGAGTCATCGCTCCTTCAAGTGTTGACACTCGATTGTTTGCTCTTCCACAAAGTCACATTACAGTTGCACAGACTAATTACATACAAATAAACCTCTTTACATACTGCCCGCTGGATCATAGACGAGTACAACATTTTATTGTTCCCCGGTACAGTTAATTGCAAATATGTTCAATTTAATAATATTTGTCCTGGATGGGGATCGACCCCACGACCCCCGGTTCATCGAGCAGGTTCGCTAACCACTACACCAACTGGCTAGGCCAATTAAAAAATATAGTCAAATATAGTCAATAAAAATTGTAGATAATGATACACTTTGTCTTATATTTAAAACCATAAGGGAAAAACGTCAGTCTTATTTTCATTAAGCAGCCGGCCTTAATACAGGAGGACTAAGTAGATCTTATAACGAACGACATTGAATATTACAAATATATTTTTACAACTTTAAATACGCACTAAAAATTATATCGCCCGTCATACGAGTGGACAGATAGACACTAATATGTTTGTACTCTGTCGCAGCTCAGAAGATCCCCTTTAGGATCCCCTTTAGAACGTTTTTCAACAGTAATTAGTATAATTAGCACCAATGTTTGTTCAACTAAACTAACAACAATTTACGACTAGTAGAACATATTTTCTTAAGGAGCGGAAAAGACCAGAAATTAGTTATGTAATATATAAAGTTCTAGAGAAAATTACATATTACGCCTCAACTGGAAAGAGGATATTCCAGTTAACATCATAGAAATTAATAGTAAACAAAAATATGAGGAAAACGCATAGAACATACTCGTATTGTGCACTATCCCGGTAGGTACTTAAAATAAATATAATGCATTTCATTGATAACATACGTAACTATTATCAGTAATTCACATTCAATAGCAAAGTAGGTAACACACTGATCTACATTAAGATAAGTGCATTACGAAGAATGTTGACAGCAATTCTCAAGCAAAAAAGAATTTTGAGATTGTGTCTGCGATATAACCATTTATTCCTGCTCGGTGATGGATCATCGTCCAATTAAACTAACATTTTCGCCCCGCCCATTTCTGACTCTCAAGATTTTCCAACTTATAGTTTAGTTACATTTCCATTCACCCCCTTCTATTTTTTCGTATTTTTAGTTCGTATTTTTAATGGGCTGAATATTAAACTGTCAACCGCGATTGTTATCACCAAATCAACATTATACCGTGTCGAAGGTCTTCAAGGCATTAAAAAAACTTCCGACAATGATTTACGCACTAACTCACACCAAAATAGTGACAGGCGGTCCCATACCTGTTGTTCCCAGCAGTGGGTTAAGAGGCAGATAAATAGAGAAGCAGATAGATCAGATATAAACCAAACAAAACAGACAATACAAAGTATTAACTTCTTTCAAATAATCAATTTGATAAATACCATTAAACTAATAAAGGAATTCGTTAAAACTCACAAGGAATATGTATTGTCTTTTACTGCATATAAGTTTGTACTCGTCCGTGCAAGTGCACCACATCAGCGATGTTTACAATTGAATGAAACAGCTTTCAAGACCGAAAATGTTTGTCCGAGATGTTTATGAATCAGATAGAATTTGAGACGGTAGATGTGTATTTACAATGGCGTATGTAAAACGCAGTCACATATTACTTGTGACAAACAACGTTCGCGCGACAAATCCTCGTAATATTTTCCATTATTCGTGACTTCACAATAACAGGTACACTCCATGTTAAGCTATCTACACAATGGCGATCGCGATGGCTTTTCGGGTGCTATATTTTTAAAACGCAATACAAATATGACTCAAAAATACAGCTTATATTTTGGTGTAACACACTATAAGGTACGAGATTTTAAATAAAAAAGCTTTGAAGCATAATCGACTACGGTGTTCCAGTGTGAATCGATATATCTATGTGCTTAATGGACAACCAGTCTATCGAAGATTGTTAACCCGCCCTAAGCTGCTCCTACAATTAAATGACAAGAAAATTACCACAAAATCTACCAGTAATGACTCTCAGATCTTATCCTCAATATACAAATAGAGTATTGTCAATTTAAAAACCAGGTAACAATGCAATGTAATGTGCGTGATCGGGTGTTCTAAGAAAGAAACGCCCATCTCACTTTACGGCATTATTGAAAACTACTTCAATAATAACAGATGAACATAATATTAACTGGTTATACATTCTAATACACAAGCTACAGCAAAACTAAGATTTTAATACTTAGAATCTAAGAATACATATAAATTCATAGAAAACCGCATTTAAACGTATCGTAAATGTAAATAAATGCAAATGGAAAGTGTGTATGCACCTTGTCCTTACTGCAAGGATGTGTATGGTAAACATATTTTCTGTTCAAAACTGCATTAACTTTATTTCCGCGTCGATGAGCAGAGAGTTCCCTGCGTCCAACACATTTCCTTACAAATCGTTATCGGAAACAAACGATGGAAGTGGAGTTGTTCCCTGGAAATTATTTTCGCAACTGAAGATACGTATGTTATTAATATATCGCTAGTTATGTCTTTTTTATTTACACTTCACAGACTTAGGGTCTAGGTTGTCTCAGTGAGTACTGTGGACAGACGAAGTAAGCAACGACTCAGCTGATTCAAAGACAAACCCACTGCTCAATAAAATGATATAGTATTGTTGTAAAATGGATCGTCAAATTATACATCCATAGATTATAAATGACAAAAATAGCCAAATTTTTTGACATGTGTTATAAAATCACTTCTATAATTCTTCCGGGTCCCACAGATTCATTATCAAATCACACTAATATAAACCACGTATTTTGTTTAAGTCGCAAGTGATTTGTGATTATGTTTAATATTTAAAAGTTAATACTTAAATACTAATTTATTGTAAAATATAATTTATATCTTTTGAAACACAGTAAATGCTAATTTAGTGAAAATAAAAGCTTTGTTTAAGTAATCGATGGTGAAAGTACCATTAAAATCCGTCTCATCATGGATTTTACGATGAGATGAAAGATAACTATGAGATTTATTATACAAACTAGCGATAAAAATTAAAAATTATTTACTTTACACCAGTACAATTTATCTATATATATCCGGTACAGTAGACATTCTTTAGATACGGTAGATATGGTACAGTAGACTCTACCTTTACATTTGACTATTTTCGCCGCGAATTTAAAAGAAAATTTATTTTATATCTGAGTGACTTGCTTCATCGAATTCTCCCATACGATAGAAAGTAAGGTAAGATACAGTTATAAAGCTATTGTCAGTAAAAAGTAATAATATGTAAAACAGTTA
>DWQQ01000727.1:0-10530 GCA_018244775.1 Oxynetra roscius flavomaculata
GCGGGGTAGGCAGAGAGCACGGAGTGCTAAACGTCTCTGTCCTTGCAAACATGACGTGCTTCATCTACTATGTAATTCCAGTATTTCTGCTAATATTGACAATTTCCATTTACCGTGACTGTCGCAATCGAAGAGACGAATCTTTATGATGATACTCTCAAATTCTTATATTTTTATAGGTAGGTAACTAACGCACACTCGCTGAATTCTCAATCAGGAGCACTGTTTACGATTTTTATTAATATATTAGTAATAACTTAATTAAATCTGTCATGATACTTTAGTACAGTGGGCGCGGGTTGGTACGCTGCATGCAATCCATCGTAATTGGTCTCATCTCGACCTCCGCTCCTCGTCGGTCTTTACGCGCCGCACAGACCATTTACCATCGAGCTAACTGTATGCCCGGTACCAATTTACACCATATACGGCGTCTCGAGCGATTATACTCACTCGTAAACCGGTTCGATTTAATTAAAATTCTGTTGACATTTGGTGGGAAGACATTCGGTTAATTTTTGGTCTTACTATCTTGTTTAAATAAGCGTGTCTTACCATCGGTAGAAATGTTGTTAGAGAGGATTTGTAGGTCCTCTGATACTTCGGGTAACCTCCAATAACACGGGAAGCTAATCTATCCAACTCGCCCAATTGCGATCTGTTAAGACTATAATTTATTTATGTATTAGCGGTGTTCACTGCTCGCATCACTTCTCAATACTTATGCCCTGAGCGCATTAACATTTGAGATGTTAGGGTTATAGTCAATGCATGATGAAAATATGGAATTGCCATGATGAATAGTCATACTCATAATTATCTCAGATCATTCACAAATATACCTACCTAGTGTCTTATTCTGTACCTTTATAACACTCTTCGAATGTGAATAGGGTGTCTTGACAACACCGCCGGTACTTCCACTAGGGGAACCTGCACAAAGGAGTTTACCTTTGGACTGGTTGATACCTGCTAGCAGTTGTGTGATCCTGTATAATTGTTTGTTGGGGACTTGCGAAATAAAGTGCACAAATTGAGTATTTGATTCTCCTTGCGATCTCGGTGGATTTATCAAAAGCCCTTTAAAACTAATTGTGAAATAAAACACTTATTATATATCTTCATTATATAACATCATTTAAATTATTTAGCTCTAAGATTAATAAAAATTAATTAAATTTATATTATTTTCTATGAGTGCTACATATACATGTTAACATATCAGATTAGATTAGTTTTAAGAAATCGTGTAGATTATCTCGGAATTATTTCCAAGATTTCTCAAGGAAACTCGAGAAATGGAGTTTCATTCAAACAAAAGGTAGCTACTACGCTAGTGGATATCCTGCCGGGAAAAGTGAAGACAAAGAGGTTTAATAAAGTCCTCTTTGCGAAACTGAAGTGGACGGACCCCCGTTGGCGCGGGATTAAAAATAATCAATTGGGACTTTGGGACGGGACGCACCTGCGACTGTCCTCAACGTCCACCGACGCCCTCGGCGTTACTCGTGAATCGATCGAATCCTCTCTGCAACTCCAATTTTAACTTGTATTTAATGGAGTGTTCAGCAATATGCACTGTAACATACAGCGATCGTACTTACTGCTACGAAAAACCATTAAAACTTGACTTGCACGCGGAATAAAATAGTATTGATCGTCCCCAGTTGAAGAAGCGCTAGGTGGTTTGAGTAGTAACTGCAGATATTAAATGCACAAGTCATTGTCTATTGCTGTCGTCGAATAACTGACGATGGAACTTATTCTAGACTCTCAGGGTAATTTGAAGAGTTCCTATAAACGGTTGGGTCTTTAACCCGTTTGACTGGGCCGTGGTAGGGCGCCGTAGCCATCCCGTGGTCCAGTCGTAACATCGAGATGGCGCAACGTCGGGTTTTTAGTGGCGTAGTTCGGGATTCCCACATACCTGCCCTCAGTCCCCGACAGGGCGGAATGCGTTTTCCCGACGCAAAAAAGGTACATTAACCCGAACCATTAAATTAACCCGAATTAATAATACTGCAATATTAAATAAAATTTTCTGTTTGAAATATAATAGTAGTTTAGTACTTTTATGGTTCAAAAAGTATTGGGGCTATACTGTACGATTCTCTTAATAATAATATTTTGTGACATTACACCGCTATCTGATCCCAAGCTTGGCAGAGCCGTGCTATGATGGTAACTTAATGACTGCTCACTTACATGTAAATATGTATTTATATAGATATTTTTTACATCCAGTCACAGAACGAATGCTTGTGCGCGCGACATAAATATTTGTCCCAGGTGAGAATCGAACCCAGGAACTCCGGCTCAGGAGTTTCTTACATTCATCACTGTACCAACAGGCCTGTCGAATTTATACATTCTAAAATATAAAGTATACAGATGCATGCGTACCTTACCACGGAGAGAATCGCCAACATTTATAACGACGCCTTTGTAAATAAATCGTGACTAAATATGTAGATTCCTTGCGATTGGTAAAGTGTTTATTTGTTTTATTTCAACATACATTACCTATTAAGTACTGTAGTTTTTTCTCTGCTGTGTAACTATCATTCCTTGAATTTTCTGAATGTATAATCTCATTATGACAATAGTGACGACATAATATAAACTCTTATAAAATACTACTGTATCACTAACTCCTAAGTATCACTAAGAATTAATACAAGCAATATAAATAGATGGTATAAAAATGGGATATTTTTATAATAGTTGTTGTAATAATTACCATTAATAAATTTATTCGTAACTTCCCTTTCTTCTCCCAATTCTCTTGGCATACATAAAAATTTTCAGATATTATAAAAAAGTGACATATTTTCTATACCGTTCCTATAATTACGTTTAAAAGTATTTTATAAATAATCCATTTTTAATTAATATTCCTTGAAAATAGTACGTAAATATCTTTGCAATTATAAGTAGGTCAAAAATTGTTCTTTGGAAAAAGAAAGTCGTCTATGTTCTTGTTAAGATTTCGAATTACATACTTTCACTCTAATTTTCATCAAAATTGTCAAGCCGTGAAAGCTAGCCAGACAGACAAGACATATACCTACTCGTAGAATTACTTCGTATTTACGAATATAATATTAATATGGATACCTGACTCAACAAGACATAAATTACCGGATAATAGAAGAAGAAGATTTTCAATTACACAGACCTTTGAAAGCGGAAAGTGGCTATCAAAGTTGTCATTGTTATATCCAGGTCATAAACCTTTAAGCTGTAAGCACTAAGTGAAAGTAAATATTTTACTAACTAGTCGCTTGTTAATTTACAAGAGGGCTATAAAATAATCTTTCCCAAGAATCTCAATTTGTACAACAATCAAGAGTTTTATGAACACAACTTTGTGACCGCACTCAGCCGCCGTTATAAATATCTAGTAATGACGCCACCTGTTGAAGATACTTTTGCTGGCGGCTTATATAACTTGTTTCCTCTTATTAATAATAATTAACCGAACAGTCTATACTATTTACTATTTATTTCATATATACACGTATGTATCTTAATTCCTTTTACTGATAAAGCAATGCCACAAAATTATATAATACGATAGAATGGACTTTAACAGCATTTGGAATGTTATACGAACAATAACTACGAAGTATTTATGGCTACTTAATGATATGCAAATGTTATGTACAATGAACTCACGAGGCTGTAAGAAATGGCTTACCAGTTTTCATCTTAGCATAATGACATAAATGCTATTTAGGTAGTACATTATTACTCACACTTAGGTACTTACAATTGATGATGGTTGATTACAATTGATGATAATAAATAATTTATTTCCATTCTCTATCTGTCTCACGATAATTTCTTGACGCACAGTCTTCGTATTCATAAACGAATACTTTTCTTTATTAAGCTGTACATTATTTTCTTTTGACCGTATTACTATTTAATTACATTTATTTTATTCGGTCATTAGACCTGTCACATATTAGAAATTATAATTTTTATTTAAAACAAAACATATATACCTAATATATACTTAATTTCGGAAAATGTAAAACATTTGGTAGGTGGAAGAACTTGTATATGGTTCGCCCCAGAAAGCTCACCACCGCTACAACTATTTCAGCTGTGAAGCAGTTGTGGTTATAGCGATAAATATTTAGGTGTAAGGGGTGTGGTTGCCGGTTCACGTGTAGACCATCTTAGTCTTCAAGAGTAGCAAAACCTCTGTGTCCTGCCAAGAATAGAGGATATAGTCCTGTTCGAGGTCGGTTGCAGATGTGTATGGGCGGCAGCGGCCACTCCCGATTGCTGCACGCCCGTTCACTACTCTCTTTATATAAAAAAAAAAATCTGTTTCTGAAAACATTTCTGATATATTGTCCGCAGTACAATACGGTGCAAATCTTTTTCGTACATCTAAACTCATCCGTAGTAAACTAGAAAAACCAGTAAAAGTTATAACAATAAAAGAAACATATAGTCTAGCCATAGATAGATAGTGACGTGTTCCAGGTAAATAATTGAAATCACACATAAAAAAGTGCATAAAAAGAACGAGGTACGGTTTAATATGAGTGTCAGAGATTTTTATCTTTTTTCCAGATTTTTATTAAGTTTCAAAACTCTTGAACCAATAAATTCTAGCTTGATGTTGCCAGTAAATCATTTTTTTACAATGTCACATTCAAAGTGCAACAATCTTTTTGAATTTCCTTTGAATCTTAATTTACTCTATATTATATACTTTTTTAACTCCTTTTACGACGGTAGAATTATTAGTTGTGTCGTGTATTTTAGTTACTTCATTCCAGATAATGAAATAGGATATTATGATTTTCTGTACTGTTATTTATTAATATTTAATAGGTTAAATGTATATTTGTTATGTCCATTTTATTGCCACAATTTCTCACCTACACACAAGGTTGCTTATTAGAGAATGTCTCCAGGCATTATTAAGACCACCTAATGTAAATGTATACAAGAAATTTTGAGTAAAATCATTTTATTTATAATGTATTGATACACAAATTTGTGACGTTTCACCTAAAAACTAACACAGAACTAATCACTGAAGGTATTTGTTACACGAGTAAAATGGAGCAATTCATTGGGTTAAATTGATAAATGCAGATACTACTTACTATAACTACATTTCTCGAAGTCTCTTTCAGGGTCCTCTCGCATTCATTTATAGTGCTCTTGAAAGAATCCATGAGGGCTGAGCGTCTGTTGTATAAGTTACATGCATTGTATATATAATAGGTGTCGAGGGAGGCCAAGACTCATCTATCTAGAGTCTAGACCAAATAGGTCAGATATTAGCTGATTGGGGAGTCAAGAGCCTCCGAAACCGGCGTGTATGCATGAAGAGAGTGATGAATGTAGACGAAGCACGTCAGGTTTGTACGGACAGAAATATTTGGCACTCGGTGCTTTCTGCCTACCCCGATCGGGACCTGGCGTGATGGTTTGTTGTATAATAAATAACAAAATTTGCACTCCCAATTATAACTTTACATTTCTCTAAGCTTGAATAGGCATTTTTAAACTAAATATATGTGAATTATTTTATTGACTTCGGATAGACACGAGCGTGTATAAAATTAAACTTAATAATCCCTATACCAGTCCCTCCGAAGCTCGAGAATTGTATTTATGTATATATAATTAGCATTTAGATTTATTCAGTTTACACTTACCTCCGCTTGAAATCTTAAATAATGCGTAACCGACGTCTCCTAAAATTATGCTTTGAACGTGAGTCGCCCGAGATGCTCGTTCACTCGTGTTTGCAGATACATTCAAGTGAATATACGAGTGAAAACAGGAAATTGTCTTAATTAGCGTTGCGTAGATACTACATTTTATTATTTCACGTCGAGGGGTTAACGAATACTCGCGTAGTCGCGGACGCGTCGAATCGTTTGTCAGGGTACTGTTCCGGATCGTTAACTTTGCTTGTTATAACTTCATGCCACTCCGGGATGCAGAGAATTTAAATTAAGTTACGTTATAAGGCCCATAATAGAAGTATAAAATTTGGAAGTTTGAGTCGAGTAAAGTTTTGCATCACACCAAACAAGTGAGTGTGTATTCAAGATATGCAACGTATAACTATGAACATTGCATTGTAATTAAATGTCTCATGTACAAGAATATATAAAGCGGTTGACATTGAATAGTTTCAATACTCAATGACGATGTGTTTATTGAAAACAAAAGGGAGATAAAAGAAGGAGTGCCCGAGTATCAGAATAATGATGGACGCTTTTTGGTTTCATGGTTCACTAACCGCAGATAGAGGAAGGTGTCTGACCATACGAAGCGTCGTCCCGAGTGTTTTTTTACATGCCCACAACAAGTCTTACATTGTAATTGCAGACGTGCACTATAATAAATGCATTGATGCAATTTACTTTATACAAACGCAGTAGAGGTCGTTTTGAATTGTTTTTGTTTTACACTGATATTTGCGTTCCCATACCATTCGCATCGTACATTGTTTCCCATAAATCGTTGTAGATGAGATTGAATATTTTGCATAGTTGCCGGACCTACATGAATTACAAATTTTGCATCGCTAACTGAGAACGAATTAAGTAGTTTACATAACACTAATGATTACTTCGGATTGTATATTTTTATGGAATTCTTCTAAACCTTAATATGACGATAAGATATCCAATATAATCATATAATAGATTAAGATAAATTCAGATAGGAACCGTAAATATAACTATAATATACAAGTTTCTTATGATTTCTTCGGCACAAATCATGGGTGTAGTTTTCAACCTAGTCACGTCCACCACAAGCCACCTGACTCATTTTACAGCGGCTCGACATGAGACGTAAATTTAAATTCTTCGCGTGGGCTCTGGTAATTTTTACGTAATGGCTCGTGACGGCTGACAGTATTACCAATTATTCGAACTATCACTGTCGTTACGGGATTACACTTGATCAATATTGATTAAGAACGATCATTCGTTGAATAAGGGGCTGTCAGGAGTAATTTAAATTCATTCTTGTAACGGAGTGATCTTAGTCAAAATGTCTTTGTATTAATTAAAAACATTAAGCATTATGTAATGCTTCATTATACCAACTAACTGTATGACGGGCCATTGTGAGAGTTAGTGATGTAGGGCATATGAAATTCTATATGTATTGATTTTTGAAATGGAATTTTAAGACACCGTACTATCGTGTAGGGGCAAACAAAATAATATACGTAATAAAATATAGGGAATTATATAAAGTGGAATTCAACATTGTATGAAAATTTACTTGTATAAAATGATTTTAGGTATGCCACTAGTAATGAATTATTCAGCTTGAGCTATTATAATAAAAAACGCTAACCTAATAATCTCATGATAAAATACTATTCCTGTGAATCGTGAAGCTTTAACAGAAGCGATAAACGCAGATCCGTCACGCGACTGCTCTTATAGGGGACATATCTGACATCACAAAAAGTATTAGACATGGACAGTAAAATTAACAGCCGAATCAGAGCGGACATGACACTACGTAGGCGTAGAGTGCCTCACACACGTCTTCTCAGATGATGGGTTCGTACTGCACATAATATAAACAATTATATTATATGTAAATATATTGGCATGCTAATAATAATGGATCAGGTTCCTATTTTCATTTGACAAGCACATTTGCAATAAACTTTTTTTCACCTTTGACCAAGACAGAGCCTTGTAAAGTAAGTTTTTATAAATTTTCAGCATGTTTCTGATAAAACCGTTCAAAAAAAAGGAGAAAACTTCCAAAAATCGAAGTAAATTGATACATGCACATTCTTTGTGTGCGTATGTGACTTAACCCTGTGATCTCGGTTGCCTGTGTAACATCGTTTTACGATCTCATATTTACAACTGGAACAAATATTTTTAAATGTCAAAGAATGTCTCTTCCTCAAACTTAATCCATAGCTCTATAGAGCTTTTCAACTATCGTTGCTGTAAAGCTGATGTATCTATTTATTATTTTATGTTTTCTTTTCATCTCGTCCGACCATTCGTCTTTAGACTCTTTTAATATTTTGTTTTGGTATTTATTTCGTTGCTCTCTCCGATATTAAACATGGATATATTTTAAATATTTCTTCACTAGGTTGTTGAAAACATCGGTAAGATAGTAGATTTATACCTACATAGTTTAAAAGCATTTGTATAGGTTAATATATAGGACTAAATAATAAGTAACTACATATGCTATACATATACATGGCTTATCTTTATTTCAACGGTAAAAATTCTGCTCGCATTCTTACTGCGCCATTCTTGAAATCGCAAGAAACAATGTTTTCTGGAATTCTACAAACCGGGAAGAATAGCATGAGAATTTTCTTTATAGACATTTTTATTCTATCAATGTAGCATTTTCTTTATCATCAATTTATTGTCCTGTATACAATTAATTCTATACTATATGTACATATGTACGTCTTGGTACTATATACTCGTACATACGAATATGGTATCACCATGTTAGATAAGACCTTTATAGATTAGAAATTATATTTTATATTGTATTTATAAATACTTAGTTATCTACTTAATGATTAACTTAAATGTCTTAATTAACGTTACTCTGAAAGGAAGCGTTTCTAATATTAATTATACTTAAATATGATTTAATTATTTTGTATCTAGGTATTAGATATTTTTAAAGGCTATTGAAAGAAAATTAACGTTTAATTCTGATTACGAAATCATATTACATCATTACTTTCTTTATAATAACTTTCCAAATTTTGTGAAAATAAATGCGCAAAACTAATCATTTAAATTGAGACAAGTAAATTAAGATTCGGGGAATCTATATTGTAATTAAAGGAGAAAACTATAGCAGATAGCTAGGATATCTGAAGTTTTTTTATTACAAATTCAAAATAAACCTAAATCACCAAATAAAACATCTAAAAATTAGTTATTAGTGGTATATAAAAGCTTTGAGCTGTTATATCAAACACGAAATAGTTTCGGTACGGCCATAATAGCCTATAACCCCATTAATACAAGCCAGTATTATGTTACACGACCATTATCTGGCGTTAACGAGTCACTTACATGGCCAATTGTATCTGAATAGCGTTTGAATGCTTCATAGCTGTTTATTACACTTGCTGTATATATTTATTCAAAGAAATATAATTAACATGTAATTGAGTGGCAAAATTTGCTGTTAATTATGTATTAAATAAGTAAATAATATTATTGTAAAAGATAGACATTTGATAAACGTAATAATATAAAATTAAGTATTTATTTAGAATTAAATAAATAATATATTCCTAACATTTGCATAGGATAATTTGTATCGGGCGACACTTTGCAGAAATTTATTATTCATAAATTTATTTGAAAGTTTTATTATTTGTAAGTTCAGCATACGATCGTGCAAATTCATTCTGCCTAAAGGAAGTATATATTCGTTACGCTGTAGGTACTGCCTTCAAAGAAATACCCCGGGTACGGCTACACATTGATAATGACAGCAGTATTCATCTCTAGATGTCATATAACATGTATTACTTTATATAAACAAAATACAGTTACTGGAACAGTCCAGTGTGACGCGGTCCAAACTCACTCAACAAGTTGCGTCATCTCTAATAAATTATTTCATTAACATTTTCATTTTATTAAACGTGCTATCACAGTATCATGATCCACTTCTATTGAAATTTAATCGCAAAATACGTATATTATTACTGTTTTGGAACATGAATGGCCCATTAGAGTAGTGTTTAGCGAACCTGACCGCTGAAACGGAGGTCGGGTGTTCGTTTCCCACACATTACAAATATTTGTATGCTGAGCAAAAATATTTGTTATGTGATTGGGTCTTAAAAATATGTATATATGTATATTTTTATATGTAATTTATCGACCGACTGGTTACAATAACAAAGGAACTACGTAAATGTCTACTTTGAGCTCAGATGGCCGTGTGTGGAGATGTCCCGAGATATTATTATTATATGCAATAATAAAATTGAGTCGAATAGTTCCGCAGTGCAAATTATGACTATTAATTGTATTGAAATTCCTAACCTTTGTTCAAATTGAACAGTATTAGAACGATTGTACAAAGTCACAACTGAACTAGTCAAAATTAAACAGTACAACAGTTGACTTCGCTGCGGATATTTCTAGGACTTGGAAGAAAGTTGAATGTTGCAATATTTTATGCTGTTGTGCTATGTTGATTTGAAATAACATAAAAATACATGAAAATGTGAAGTACGATGATCGTGTAGTGCTTAGCGATGAAACGAATTTATCCAGCATTTCCAATTCCAGCCCACTTCAGATCAAGGGCTTCGGAAATGCAACCGAAGCACTTGAACAGTTGAAAGTCTGTCGAGTGCACGAGATGGCCGGATGCCGTCACTGTGGTTGGTATGGCCTTGAAATATAAATAGAGTTTTATTGAAACAGCAAAAACTGCAAAGTGAAAGTCATAAAGCACGAATCCTTCATCTTTAGTAATAAGTAAATATGTGTATAATAA
>DWQQ01000728.1:0-10526 GCA_018244775.1 Oxynetra roscius flavomaculata
CTAAACGCCTTGTCGAAATCGAGAGTCGGGCGTAGGCGCCCTGACCCCGAGACGCCGCCTCCGGGGCTCACGCAGCAACAGAAAACTGTCGTACTAACGGTGCTTCTATTATACGATAACTGACTCACCCATATCCCATGCGGTGTTAATTTACGATAACTGACTCACTCATATCCCATGCGAAGTAAATTTACGGTAACTAGCTCACTCATATCGCATGCGACGTAAATTTACGGTCACTGACTTACCCATATCCTATGCGACGTAAATTTACGTTATTAAGTAGTCGAGGTGCTTACCTGAAAAAATAAACATACAATTAGTAAATAAATACAATTATATGTTATTCTTATTTTACGGCCTATCTCACTTGATGCAGCCAGGGATGAACTACGCTCGTCTAGAAGATGATTATTCCACCCACTACCAAGATCTAAGGTTGTAATTTTACCGTTTCCAATTTAATAGATGTGAAAAGTATAAAACTTATTTAGCTATAATTGGTACGGAACCAATACTAATTGCTAACATTTTTTAATTTAAACGATCATTAAATATAATTTCAAGTAGTCAACCTCACATAGATTTTATATTTTTTTAGAGTTCGAGATCTTTTATGACTTCTATCTGCGATTGTGTGCTAATCTTTATAAATGAGTAATCCCGATTAGATTAGAAATTATCGGTGTTTTATTAAAGATACATAGTCTCATGTCAAATGGACATTAGGATCTAAGGCCTCTACTAACCTTAGATAACGTAATTATGCCTGAAACTTCCATTTACTGGACTTCAAGTCTGTTCAATCATTAAATAATTTTATTGTAAAGTAACAGGATAATTAGTTTGAAAGAAATATCATATTTACTGCTGTTTACTTGACAAGATTATATTAAATTACGTAATACACTGTTAATATAAATTATATTCTATATCGAATGCATACTGATTAAATTAATATTATTATTGACCATTTCAATAAATTTACACGGTGTCAGCGCAAACGTTAGTGTAAAGGTGTATTTAAAGTCGATATTCAAAACATATGTATATAATACAAAGTACGACATACATATGTACATACGTTATCGAATGCATAGTGATTTAAAAACTGTATAAAGTTAGCGCCAATGTTAATGTATAGATGAAATCCATATTATCGGCTTTCAAAGTCGAGTATATATATATATATATGAGTACTATAATACTTACTTGTTACCTAAATTTGCGATAGAGATGTATATTCACAGAAATGAACTAAGTCGGTAGATGGTAGGCTTGATACATCGTTAAATTTTTATTGTGAAATAATAATGATATAGAGAAACTCTTGATAACTGTGTGTTTGAATAATGCTATAATGTTTATATAGTGAAGACAGAATATTGCTAAATGTTCGCAGTAAAATAGTCCCATTCTCCAAGCAACGAATCCAATTCACCTGTACATTGGATACACCAATTACTGTAATAATTCTTATCTGTTCTTCTTCAGTTTATGTTCATTTCGAACTCTATGTCTTTTTGATGATGGTGATTATATAAATGTATAAATAAATAAAGATATGGATAAAGTGCCTATTTATCCGAGTGCATGATGACTATATGATATACAAAATGTAATTCTAAACGCATCTGCATTGTTAGTGATGAAGTGGATACATTTAAATATGAAGTGGTAATTAAAAACCTGTCTTAATATTTATGTGTACGAGGAAATTCTAGAACACGTCAGCCATTGTGAAAACCAATACACGACGTGTAGGTGTCTGGGTATTTTTATATGTATGGTCTTTATAGAGGTTTCATTTTAAAATTGGCATCTTTATTGCGCAAAGAATAATTCGCACCAACCATGGGAGTCACAGGCCACAAAATATATTTATTCAGCCAACTATTAATATTAGTTATATGAGTTTAATTAAATTTTTAAATCATATACATAGTTTTTAAACACCCTATATCAGGGGTGAGCAACCTTTTTTGCTCGGAGGGCCGCAGTTTCAAAAACAGAGGGCCATGTAGAAAATAAAGTATATAGACAAGGTTCGAACCATGTTTTTAACGTGATTTATGTTTGTATTAAGAGATTTACAACTAATTAGACACTTTTGTTATCCTTTAAGCCTCGAGGGCCGCATGCGGCCTTCGGGCCGCGGGTTGCTCATCCCTGCCCTATACGAATAGAAGGAAAAATAATCTATTGTCTATGGTTTTCGTCCCATAGAGCGTAATCTCTATGACCATTTATAACCCTAAACAGGCGTACTAGTGTCGATTACGTTTAATGTGTTAAGCAAGCACAACAAGCTTAAAATCATTCCAAATTAGTTATCAAGACTAGCAAACTACATGTCTTGTAGAGCTTCACTTCTTTATGTAATTCCTGGAATTAACATTTTGGAATACCAACCCAATTACTTTACTATATTATGTACTATGTAATACTATATTATGTACTCGGTGCTTTCTGCCTACCTCGATCGGGACCTGGCGTGATGGTATGTTGTTGTTGTTGTTGTTGTATTATGTATCATCAGTGCGTAAAGTTAATAGAAACGTAGAAGTATATTTTTTCATATATCTTTGCGTTGAAATTATAGCTTACTACTATTTTCTGAGTAACATATTTAAAACGGAAAACGAGTAATTTCTGGTATTTCCCGATTATTTTCCGCGGTATTACTCAACGCAAAATACAGAATACAAAATCGTAATATCAAGGTTACTATTATACACGGACACGGATAAGCATATCAAAATCTTAGTTGTCTATTTTTCAATATTGTAGGCATTTAGAGGCATTTGCAGGGTGGTCTCACGATGTTTTCCTTCAGTATTAAAGAAGGTGTTACTTTAAACAAATATGGATCCTGGTTTCAAAACTCGTCGCTGACAACATTGGATCGATGATTTTCATTTTTAGCAACCGAGTAAGTATTATAACAAGTAATACGTAAAGTCGCAATGAAATACGGAGGTTTCTTTACCGTTTCCTGTTTTCTCGAAGTAAATTCTATTCTATTGTAACCACCAGGTTACGGAGTGTTTTAAGCCGGTGTAATTGTAATTAATAGAGAAAAAAAATTACTTTATTCAGTGGTCAGTAACTAAGAGGCATAATGATCAAACCAGATTTAGCGTTATACACGATTAAGGCGTGGTTAAGTGCCTAATTTGGGATCAGACGGCCGTGTGTGGAATTGTCCCAAGATATTATATTATATATAGTACAGATATTGGATAATCGTGCAATAAACAACTTTCATATCTCTATGTTTTGCCTGAATAATGCGTTCCTAGCTGTAAGATTTAGGTTACATCCATATAAATTCCCCAATGATTTGATGTCTCGCATTAGAGTGCAGTTTCGGTTTGAAAGTTAAATAATGTAAACCTATTTGTGGTTTTAGTCAAATAGTTTATGCCATTTCCTTAATAATTGTACAGTAATACGGACCGGGCCACCTGCAGGTTTTGAATGAATGAATAATGTAGTCAAAGTGATTTTCATTGTGGTCGACGCCTAATTCGATTTTATGTGTTACCAACTTAATCTTTAATATGTACCCTAACTATGAATTAAATTTGATTGTAATAAAGTAAATCTGAAAATTGTATTCTTCTTAACGTTCTAATGTGTCTGGACTTTACGTTTTAACTTCGTAAAAAGCTATTAATATTTCATCGGACTTATTTTGTTACGGTCCATGACCGGTAAACATGACCTTCATTAAATGTCTGTATATACCTAATAATGAATAAAACAATTTAAATTTGAATAAAATTTATATTATATTATACAAATTGGTCTGTAAACCGTCGACGCTAGCCATATTAAGTTACTAGCAAATACGACCGTTTCACTTTTATCCGAATATTTATGTATTAACATACTCGCCCTAACGCGACAATTTGAACGGCAAATCACTAGATATATTTACACGTGACACGTGAAAGTGAAGTGGGCATTACATCACGGTAGACGTGTCGATAGGTAGAGATCGACAAACAAACAAAAAGTTATGCAATCCGTATATATTAAAGGTCAATTTAGCTTAATCTCCGTTGTAGTTTTAACTCGGATAGCCGATAATATTTTTTATTGTTATTCAAAAACAGAACTTAGATGTTTATTACTTTTTATATAATATTACGCTTAATGCTTATTACTCCAATCTACAATCCCTTCAGTTGTAGAACTATAGATATGTATGTAAGGATAAGTTCAACTTCCAAACCAAGAAGCGACATCTACATTCAACAGAGCCTACATGCTTTAAAATTGTGGTCGGCGAATTCTCGTAGTTTACTACGTGATGTTAAGTGATTACTGATGTCTACGTTAAGAGTATTAAAAAGCTTGAAGAACTCTTTAGGACATTTTGCATGCAAGTTTTAATAAAACATAAATTAGTTCACACTTTGGGTATACCCTTATACAAATTATAAATTGAGTGGCAAACAGAACTTTTAATTGAAAAATTTGCATGTATGACTCATATTAGAAGACTAGTCATCTTGCAATTTCCATGAGCCGAAACTAAATTGACTATTTTTTTGGGTTTCGCATTTTTTTGCAAACGAATTAACCAATTACTAGAAGTCATTCCACAGTGTAATTTCCGTTTATTTTTTAAACCTTCCATGGTGGCAGGTTAATGGAAGTTGTCTAAAATGACCACCAATGACAATGACCGACGGTCCTTAAGCTACTGGAGTTCTACCCAAATCAGATGCATATTCTAAACAGATATAGCAAATATACATCATAAATAAATTATCTTTAAAGAGCAATCTCCACCACACTATCTCTGCATGGAAATACATATGCAGAACAAGCACAAACAAACAGAAAACACGTAAATTCTCTTTTATCACAATTAAATCTACTTAACACGAGGTGCCGAGGGAGGCCAAGATTCTCCTACCTCGACCAAGTAGGTCAGGCACTGGCTGACATCAAGGGGAGTCAAGAGCCGCCGAAACCGGCGTGTATGCTTGAAGAGAGTGATGAATGCAGGTGAAGCACATCAGGTTTGTAAGGACAGAGATATTTGGCCCTCGGTGTAACCTGCCTACCCAGGTAGGGACCTGACGTGACGGTATTATTATAAATCTGTTTTACTGATAAATTAGACGTAACAGCTCTATCCTATCTCTATACAATTAATTTTGGCTTTTCGCTCTCAACTTTCAGCGGAGAACTGATGCGAACATGTAAAACAAAACAATAAGCGAGGCGGCAGTTGGCCGTACTTTCGATCGCGATAGCGAATGTGGTGACTATCGGCCAATGGATCACACGACACGCCACACTCCCCTTTGTCTCCACTGACTGATCCATCTGACGGATTGGAGATTTGGGATAGTATATCGTTACAATACAACTGGTATTAAGTGGTTCTCAATACTAGCTTCAGACTAGCTGCAAATTTCTCTTTAGAACTGGTAGAGTTTAATTCGTTTCTTTACGCTTGATACAGCTTTTGTTTATTAATATTATAAATGTATCAGAAGAATTATATAGGTGCAGTTGAAATCGCATCACTGCCACTATTGCGATAAACTCCGTTCTCTCCTTCTCTATCATCTCTCAGAATGCGGTTACAGTGTTTCAGTAGCACACAGTGGAAGTATATTACACATGTGAATATATGCAGCATTGATGAGAAACGACAATTATAAAGATATTCAGTGCCAGTTTCTGGAAATAGATTTATTTAGTATGTCAAGGTGTCACTGAAACGTCTCTACTCAATTTTTTTTAAATACGAGTAAATATTTATAATATTCTTGCGAAAGTAATACACGCACATATCAGTTAAAATATATGTTCGAAGCACTTCAGCAACTGATAAAAGTAGTAAAAGTCAGCAGTAACAGGTGCTAATTGATGTGTTCTCACTTTCGCTTCGCATGACCGAGTTATAGAATGAAATATCTGTTCAAATTTTGGATCACTTCAATATTTGTTGTGTAGTTAGTTATAAATTATAGCAGGTGAGAGGCTTAGTCTTACAGTTCCGCGGGCGAGTGTTAGACACCGGCTTCATATTGGATGAACATTTTAGATAAAATAAGTGTTACTTTTATGAATTTATTAACATATATTGGTCTCTAATTAAAATAGAATTAACACAGTTGATTATTATTTATATTTTTCTTTTTGTTTTAAACGATTCCTATCTCTGAAACTTTAAAGCTCACGGCGTGATGGGGGAACGTCTGGTAATTAGTAAGCTATTTAAAAGTTACAGCCAGAATGGCAGCACTTTTTTTATAAAAGAACTATTGATTTACGAACGAAGAACTCGGTTTATGACTACTGAGTTACGTATCTCTCCTCGCAGACCTGCAACATCTTCAGCTGCGCTGCATCACGGATAGTCAGCTCAATGCAATCAAATCAATATTTACCATGAACTACGATATTTTCTCCGAGCAATTCCCTAAGATCAGTTATTACAGTCCATTACATCAATAACTAATACGTCAAGTAAATTGACTGTTCGACATATTACAGCCGACCATTTTACGTAATGGCTGTAATAATCCGTATTAGATTTATTACACTCGACAGCCCTCCAATTACGCTATCAGATATGTAGTTTGAAAAATTTGAGACCAAATTAGACATGTTTTAGATATAATTTGAACCAAAATATTATTTATAGGCATAATCGCGTCTATAGACAACCATAGAACTGGTATTGTGAATGCCTATTATTCCTCACTGATATGTTTTTATTTAATTCCATTTGTTGGCATATTTCCTATTTTATTTATTTCTTGGTAAGTGCTAGAGTAGTTATAGGTAACGACATCATATAATAAACATCATCGTCATATACTATAAAAAAACTCACAATTGAATTCATTATTAAATAAAATTTTAAAAGATTAAAAAATTATATGAAGATATCAGGAATGGTAGGACACCATTGATAAAATTTTAATTCTTTCTTATTATGTTTATTGTATAGTAGCGATAATAAATAAATATATATTTTTTGTATTGAAGAAGCTGAAAAGTAGATGTCGTTAAAATATATTGTGCTTAAAAGATAAGAATCTTGAGCAACAGTTTTTTTTTCGCTTGCTAATTCTGCCCATTCTTGCCCATACTTGCAACGTTATGGTTTAAGGTTATTTCACCCAGATTTGCAATACACATAGTTTTTTCATCCATTTATCCACATATCTATAGCAAATATGGTCAGTCTACTTCATAAATTTGATACCTAAAGTTATTTAATCATTACGAAAATTTCTGCTAATAAATAATAAGATACTAACGTGTACAATCAGTACTAACTATAGCTAAGAATTAACTATGTTTTAACTAAATATGATGTAAGACCTGTGTATAGAAGTATTATATATCAAACTTCAATACATCACACAGTCCAAAACAATTTTATTAATTAAAACACTTACGCCTGGAGTTCAACAAAAAAAAAACCACCGACATCCAAACATCCATTTGGCTGTTTAAATCTGACATTTGAAGATCACTTAATATTATTTACTTCATAAGTACGTAAGTATTATTCGAGGTGGTATTTTGACATCGCTCACCTGTCACACAGAGGGTTGGTAATCTATTGAAAAATATAAATAGATTTTGGTAGGACAATTATTGTATAAACAGAAATGTAATTATTATTGATATGTAAATTATTATCCAATCCATGATATTCGCCTGGCTTGACGTGTTAACTGACAGTTGGTTGTTCTATTCATATGTGGTCTACTAGTTAATCGTTTCTCGCCGACAGTTCGCGGTGGAACAGGTCCCTAGCGTGTGCGAGTATATGGGAAGATCACGAGTTTGCGGCACGACCTACTGGATTGTTTGCGATTTCACTAAGAAAACTCCGTTTACATTTGCGAGGACGTAGCGCAACTTAGGCAATTTGATAGCAAAACGCTAAAGAATATAGCACGAGTTATATAGCACGTCATAATATTGCTAAATTTGTTTAAACGCGTATATAATTCATGAAATTTAATTAATATCGCATAATATATTTTAATAAACTATTTTACTACGAAAATATACACTATTTTACTGCTACTTCTTCCATTCGTTCTCTCAATATATGAATTTTAGCATGAAATAGATAAATAATTTGTGAATTTTAGAGCAATAAAAGTGTAAGCGAATGCAATTTTTTTAATTACCGGTTTTTACACTAAAGGTTAATATACTAACCTTTATCTATCTATTTTCTACTAATAAATCCCAGATCATATTAACGATAGCATGCATAACCAATTCATAAATAAACTGATATATACAATTGTATTGAAGAAATTAATTCAATTATAATAGCTTGGCACGATAGCAATTAATTCTTATGTAACTCTTATTTATGTAATATTATATTAAATAATCATTTAATGTTAGAGTATAATTTAATTAATAACCAAGAATATTTTTTAAAAGGTTAAAAAATATTACATCAGCGATAATTCGTTTAACATCAAAAATCATTTAACCGTGATAAAATTAAATATACTAAGATTAAAACGTTTTTTGGTGACCAGTGGAACGTTTACTTACACATGTTATTCGACGTGACATGTTTATATAAACACTTTGAAGATATCAAAGGTCAACAGAGGATTATTAATACATCACAAGTCACAACTCCCCTGGACTATTGTAATATTCCACACATTAATACTCTGTTTGTTTCAGGGTAAAATAAAAAAAATATATAATATAATTTATTTTATATGATAAATAAATAAAAATTGGAATACCATTGCAACCTTGAAATTTCAATTTTTTTTATTTGCAATATGTTAACGGCGATACATTACGAGCCCAATGTAACGCTAAGAACTTAGTTGCGTTATATCTTAAGTATGAAGGATAATGTAGCCGCCGGCTTGGACACGAGGCTTTTTAACTTAGCCGTCAGTAGTGGGAAGACATCTTGGACTAATCTCGTGTAGTCATTGTTATCTTACATCTCATATATATTGGTTATAAGCTGGTTTGACCACATAACATTAGGTGAGCTAAAACTATTGAATAGTGTTTACTCATACAGCCTAAAAGATGTAGATTGAAATATTTAAAAAAAATATCTAAGATTGTAACAAATACATTACCTCCAAAGCGCAGTACTAAATTATAGCAATCTTTCCCTTGAATCCCCCCTCTCGAGCGACCTCCTACAATTTCATGCTCTATTCCAATCTTTAGCGATGGATTAAAAAAAAATATTGTTTGTAGTCAATGTCCTAGCCCAAGGATTTCAATCATCTGCATATGAATTCCAACAAATTCACTTCAGTGGGTTTGACGTGTATCGGATCAGACAGATACGCATAGTTACTTTAGCATGTATAACATTATTAAGGAAATGTTTACTATGACAGATGTATGATTATCTCTATGGTAAATGTATTAAATTGTTATCATTCTTGCTGTCACAACAGATTTCACCGAAGTTACATTTCGAGTCGGTAAGCTATCAGGATGTCATCGGTAAAGAGCCGCGGTGTCGATGGCCGTGTCTCGGAGACAGCTGGTCTGACGGCGCGGCGGCGGTGCGAAAGCAGTTATTCCGTATAAGGGCCGAGTTGTTGACTGCGACTTTCTGATGTCCTGGTATCTGAACGTTTATTAGACGCACTGGCACTTTGAAATTTAGATTTGCTCATACAAGAAAATTTCCAGTCGGACAGCATTTGGTTTAAAAGAAAATATATGTATGTGTGATTTGGAGAAATCTACATTGGATTGTATAGTACGGATGCATGCATGCATGTTTAATGTTTTTTTCTACAAGTCAATTGACTTTTTTATTATTTTTTAAATTCTATACCGTTTTTGTTTCCGAAAACTCCTGTATACCAATATTAACTGTTGAATACTAATGGATTTTTGCGATTTGTTAATGAAACAGAATCGATGTGTGAAATTATTTTTGTTGAAAAAATTTTAAAAGCATTCTGCTGGCACTTTTTAACTGCTACTTATTTTATTCGTTCGTTCGATATATGAAATTTAACATGAAACAGATTAATGAAGTGACAATTTTAAAGCGATGAAAATGTATGAAACGAATGCAATTTTTGTAAATACCGGTTTTTATATTTCATTTTTGTTACGTAATTTTTTGTAAAAGCAACAAGCGGCGGTTATGTGCACCACTTTAGATGACGAACGTTGGTTCAAAAATACTTATACAAATCTTATACTTATATAAATCAGTGAATATTATTTATCAGTCGAAAAATTGTGAAACAGATAATAAAATATTCTGTGTTATCTATGCTATTCTATGTATATTCTATGTATGTATATTATCTATTATCTACACTCTACTTTGTATGGTTATGACGGGCCGTTGTTTATGCAACCGTTGAATCAGTCATATTTCCAAGGTCAACGACATTGGCGAGCTCAAACGAATTGTTTGATTACCGCTAGACTATTTTGCTATTATACTACCTAGACTAGTCATTATTTTCGTATAGCCAATTATTCTCGGGGTAGATAACGAA
>DWQQ01000729.1:0-10519 GCA_018244775.1 Oxynetra roscius flavomaculata
ATGCAGCAATGCAGTTTTCCCGACGCAAAACAAAAAAAAAGGGTTCAGTCACCCTGCCTGCTGAACTAGTGGTTGTGGGTTCGATTTATATTCAAGATCATACAAGTTTTGTATGATGAGTGTATGTGTTCCAAGGTTAGGTATAAAATTACAAAGGTTTGTAAGGTATTTGAAACACAAAAATATAAATAAGTATAAGTATTGCATGCATTTTGGTAAAATACAAAAAAATAGGATACCTTGAAAAAATGCCAATCATACTTTTACATAATAGTAATATTATATATATTCTTCGATATCTGATTTGAAACCATACGTTTTATTTCGAGATCCGAAAACAATATCATTAAAGGTCACCATCGCAAAGTTTAGTTGTAAATTCGTTACGTTATCGTCCCGTGTATCCGGAACACCGCAAATCATATTTTTATAGTTCACATCGAGTGTCCCCAACTCGTAATAGCTAGTACGGGGACTGAATGCTAAAACAAGTAATAGTAGATACAACACTAGTAACGTATGAAGTACTAATAGTAACTAGTAAGCTTTTAGTGATGTGAAAAAATACTCCAATGTGATGACATATAATGATAAAAATAGAAGGCCTTGAACAACGTTTCTGTGTGCAAACAATATCGATTTAAACTTGTCTTTAAAAATTTTCAATTGTGATTTTAGTTATACGCTACGTTGAAGCGTGATCTCAATTGCTAAGAGTCAGCAAGATATTCAGTGTCTTTTTTACTACTTTTGCTTCCTTTTTATGGCTGTATCTTTTTACAACTACGCAAGGAGGCTTTATATTACAACTTGGTTAAAGGGGGCTGTCGGCCGGTACAAATGAAGACATGCTACAGTCCTATGGAATAGCAATCTATAGAGCCTCGATCACAACGACGAAGGATTTTATTTTTATTTGGACAAAAAATCGAGTGTATTCAGGCTACATTTATTACTGAATAAAAATAAATGTCATATTTATTCAGTTTTGATTCATATAATATGTCGCGCTAATGATGTTCCTGGAATAGCATTCTAAGCTTCTCTTTGCTGTCTAGAGAGAACCTCGCCTAGAGAAACGCTTTCAAGTCAAAGGCAGGTATATTCGTTATTTCAAAACACATTTAACTGCTTTTTGTACGTATTATATATTATCATAATTACTGACTATGTACTTGTATGTAAGTACTATAGTTACAGGTTATATAATATTTCTTGTGCAATTAAAGTTATTAGCAAAGTATCTTAGTGTGCTCTTTATACATATAAATTTTGGCAATAAATTATAATCTTAGAGTGCAAGAGTGATAAGTATATTTTATAGATGTTTCTTTTAGAATGTAACGTTTTATCAGAGTACGTAAATGTACGCTACGTGGCTGAGTAACGTTAATACGTTTCCCCTCTAAGTTTTCATTCCAGCGGCGAATGTGAGCTGGGCGGCGCTCGTTTATATTTAAATGCCTTTAGCTCATTCATATTATATATAATACAAAATTCAAAGCAAAGCAATCACTGGGTTGTACTGTATAAAATTTGTGGCGTGATTTTCGGTAATGATAAATTCAAACCTCCATTAACAAAACGCTTTGAATGCCAATCAAAACTATTGTTCACTAAACTATTTCAACAGTTCAATGATTTCGTGATGGATCAGAGATCAAATTAAACTTTGTAATAGAACGAGCATATTTCACAGTCCAAATGAATTCGTAATTTCGACAAAGAAATTTTTGTCCTTATTAATAATCTTTATATCAGTATAATAATCTTGTTATTATTCTCACCCATTCAAAGTGTGAGGTATAACTATAATGAAACAATGACAAAACAGTCGACAACAATTGCTTAACTTTGCATATCTCAATGTTTGCATAACTTTGAAGTTGTACCAAAAAGCTCGGTACTCACGTGTTAAGCTCCAAGTCCAATCTAAACTTGTGGTTGAAGGCTTTGATGAGGAGTGACGTACGGTGAAAGTGTTTGCCGGTCTGAAACAAAGTAAACATCTTATTAGAGTATGTGACAACATGATTTTTAAATGACTACTTTCTATACTCGCACACACATTGTAAAGACAAAATATCGTCATTTTGCTAAAGATATTTTTAACCCGACTCAAAAGTTCTAATATATATTTCATACAACGTTTGTGAGTTTATTTTCATTAGTTGGATTAATCATTAGTAGCGCCGATAAAGATATATTCAGGAATAAATATTCCAATTAATATATGTTTTCCAAGATGTTCCCTAAGATGTGTGTGTTACTAACTAACGCTTAGCTAGAATTGAGATTGGGTCTAAAGGCAGGCAGTCATGCTGAATGAAAACTCGTTTCCAATATTGGAACTATAAAAATATTGTTGATAATCATGAGGATTGAAAAGAAATACAGACGAAAAATAATATACTTTTCAAAGATATTAATGTCAGTGGCAGATCTTGGATAGAACTACGCCTCTTTTTGACATTGACTGATTGACAAGTTGACAGGTGACATGTGCTGCAGTGGCAAGTTAACATCGGCTGCTTTCCAAACCATGTGCTCCTGCTTCAACAGAAAAATATCTATTTCCTCTCCGTCACGCTCTATTGGTTATACGTACATTATGTAAGAAGGATTACTTGTGTGATCGAAAGTAAATTGGTTATTAGTATTGTATAGGGACCGCATCGTCCTTGACCTATTTTGTGAATTTGTTTTCGTTTTTGAGGCCATGGGACAGGGGTGGCGGTGTAGGCAAACCAATCTACGTAAGGGTTCAGGTATTAGGACGCCGATTAAATTTCCTGATTGTACAACGGATTTTGGGACGTTTTGCTAGGAAGACAGCGAGAATTAATAGCTGAATTCAGAAGTCCCAGAACCAGATGGAATGGCGCTGACTTGTGGAGTTCTGAGTCCAATAGTGAACCGCTTGATAGATGGATGGTAAAACTCAATGACTATTCACTTATTATAAGTAAACAAAAATATGGTTTTTATTTAATATACCCCCAACACACCTAAATAATTTGGAAATTAAATAATATAAACTTATTCATATAATAAAAGTTTTTTACAGAGATTGATTAAGATTTTCACGTCTGTAAAGTTTCATATAACAACTATACACTCGTGTGTAGATCAATAATATGTCTAACAAAATTCAATTATAATATGAATATTTATACGTAATGGTAAATTCGAAAGTTGACTGTCCATATTCGCAAAGATCTTGGGTCCATTTACTACGGATGGGGTCCAAGTAACGACCTATAAAGTTTGAATGTTATATCAAATTTTATTTTAATTCACAAATTCACATCTGGAGACGACATAATGGCAAATACAATTAAGTGTCGGTTGCTCACGGTTCGAGATAAGTGGTTTTGGACCCTCCTTCGGAGTGTGGGTGATAATATCTCGTTTATTAACTTGTATGGGATAACTCATAGGTCCGTATTGAGTGAGGCAACCTTAGGACCATATGAAATACCTAAATGTCCTATGTACTTTATTATCTACGACTGAAGGTCTATTATAGCTGTTAAATGATTATAATAATGATTGTTAAATTCAATCCTATCATCTTTTCATATATGCACACTTTTTATATACACATACTCGTTATATACGCATTCAAATACATTCATTCGTTCTTGGTCATGTGCTCGTTCAATTAGTCCTCGTGGTTTTAATATAGCTTTTACCACTATTTTAAATGACATAAGTTCAAATTCATTTTGTAAATACTAATGCAGTTTAGTGTCCGACTTGTTTCTTTTATCCTTAGCTACCCAATAGACGCTCGCTCCCGGATATTGGTCTTATTTTGCAGTTAATTTTAGGTGGTGAAGCGGTTACGGTACCACTGAAGCAGGTCTACTGCTACATCTGTTTCTACCGTGAAGCAATTATTATTAAAACAATTTGTGTTTCCATCTAAATTCTGTTATTGCTGGTAGACATTTATGTTAAATACAATTTTGAATTATTTTGAAATTACCCATTTAACTTTAATTTCTAATCTAAACAAACTTAGGAGTTTATCAAAGACAAACTCAGTGTGTCTATAGTACAGAAGTAAGCACTAAATTTTTCAGTGGCGAGGCCAATTGAAGACCGGCTTCAAAGGAAGGAGCAGGCTAGGTCGGCAAGACCTGCCTAGCCGCGGTCGTCATCAATAAGAGGCGGCAAGTAGCGAGTCAGAAACGAATGGAGATGATAGTAGTCATGGTGGTTTTCAATAATATTCCTTTTGTTACGAGGTAATGAAACAAGTATTATAAAATGTTATCTTGACGAGAATAAAATGAACTGAAAAAAAAATCAGAAGCGTTCCACGACAACAAGGTAAGAACCATTCGTTCTCAATGCCACTGAAACGAGACGTTTCTTTTGTTTTTCAGAAATTAAATCGTAGAAACCTATTAAGGTGAGCAGTTGGAGCCGAGCATAATGATACCCAGCATAATAATGCGTCCTCGACTAATCTAATAAGCTTTTTGGTAAAACAATTATTCTGAGGGACTTTCCTTTCAAAGGGAGGTCAACAACTCTCCATAATCAAATATGTATAGAGCCTTTAGAGGCAGAGCCTCCTCTTATTGAAAGCGATAGGCGATAAACTATTTTAACGCAGATTAACTAAAGAAACCAACTAGCAATATGTATAGGTAAATACTTGTATATGATATAATTCGCTAAACTTGTGTGATTATAAAATTTCCAATCTCCTATCTACTATGTGTATAGTGTCGGTAAAATGGGCTACTTGCTTTGTGCGTGTAAATAAATTTTCATTGTCTTTGGATATACGAGATATATGCCGATTACATTCCGATCGAAGGTTTTAGGCGGTGTGTTTGGGAGCGGTACAAGCGTTCTTATTTTTTTGTGAAGAAAGTAGCAATCGGGCCGGCCGGGCAGTACCAAGTGACCATTCACCTAGGCGCTTGCAATCAATATCGAACAGAACTTTCGGTATACCACTATCAGTAAGAGTAAATACATTTTACTGTGACTGACTAACGAAGACTTATTTTGTTAATACTTTAGTTGTTTGTAAGACTATTTATTACTTACATATTATTAGTCAAATTATATGTACGTGGAAATACTAATTATCATAATATTTTAAGTTAAATTTGTAGTTGCACTTTGTTGAACGTGGTGCGCAGCATGACTAGGGGGTACCATATAATAATAATAATAATATCTTGGGACATCTCCACACTCGGCCATCTGATTCCAAAGTAGGTACTTAATGTTCCTGTGTTATGGTAACCAGACAGCTGATAAACTACTTATATACATATAAATACATACTTATATGGATTTTTTTTGTTTTACACCCAAACACAGAACAAATACATGTGTTCATCACACAAATATTTGTCCTGGGTGGGGATTGAACCCCACAACCCCCGCGCAGCAGTTAGGTTCACTAACCACTGCACCAACGGGCCAGTCTGACATATATTCCCTTATAGCCTTCAGCAGCTCTATCTATACTATTCATTGCAAAAACTTCCAGATCGTTCTTCTGTTAATCAAAATACAATAAAGATCGTAAAGCAGTTAAAGGACAATAACAACTATGTAAATGTGTTAAGAATATACTTCACGGCTACAAACCTCTTCCTCGTCTCCGGAGCCGAATAGGTCGATGTCATCGTCGTCGTCGTCCTTTTTGGCGGGGGCGGGCGCTGTGGGCTTTCCGCCGGCGTTGAGAGGGCTCACTCCCTGTCCCCAAGCCTTCCGTTCGCTCGGTGTGTACGACGCGATGTGGGTGTACCAACGGAGAGCGTGCGGCAGGCTGTCGGCCGGCGCCTTGCCGACCTTCTCGAACACCTCCACATCGGCTTGAGACGGTGTGTATCTGATCAAATTATGTTATCTCGTCAAAATTAATAGGCAATCTTCCATAGGCATGCGCAAACCGGGTCGTATTTCATTACTAAAACACAAATAGCCAAAAGTAGAGGTTACCATACGGTTGACGTGGATATTTCGAAGGGAAAATGTAGTGAATCAACTCACCCCGAAATGTAACTTTTGTCGGCCAAAAATGTATTCAAGTCCTTGAGCCCTTGGGCAGTTTTGACGTCACCGATTGCCATTTCGTGTAGAAAAATGAATTTGTTAGACTAAACCACACCGCACGCCCTGGTTATAACGAGAGAAAGAAAAAAAAAAAGGAAGTCCATAGACAAGACTGTCACTTTAGTATTGAAGGTAATTGCCAGTCAGACAGATACTTTTAGGTGGTAGCAACATTATGAAATTTGATAAGATGTAACTGTAAAAAGAAATTCTATATTAAAATACTGCAATGTTATTAAGTCTAAATGGCATGTAATAGTGACATTTAATAATATGAAATAATGAACTTGACTGTTCATATAATACTATAAAAATATACTATATTTAGATGTTTAGTACGCTTCTCCCTGCACCTATCTTTTAAATTGAAACGAACTATAAACATCTATGAATTTTTTGTTGACGTGATATTGACAGTAAAAACTGTCACTTTAACAAATCCTTAGAAAGTCAGTAATTTCCCTTACATGCTCGTTATTATCTAGAATACTTTAAATATAGCCTCATAGTCCATATTAAGGTTGTCTTGCTTTACTATATTTATTAGTGCATGCTAAGAATACTATATATTGTTCATAAGTATAGGTTATAAGTGCCTACTTATGTAACAATAACATATGATATTGTTGTATAATTCTGCGTATTAGCGTCAATTCATTACAGTACACTTGAGTTTTTGTTCAGAAATCCGTTGTTGAAGAATGTATTAATGTTAACGGCATTTAGGAAAAGATTTTCAGTGTAACTGCGTGTAACGTATATCGGTTGTTGTCGACTGATGCAGAATGTTGCGGCAGCCGCTGTCCCGGGCGCTGGCGCTAAGCTCGCCGACTCGCGTGGCCCCGCTGGCCGTTCGACGATATGCCGAGGCCAAAGCGCAGCCCGAAAAGGTCGAAGTCTTCATCGACGACGTGCCAGTGTATGTGCCTCCAGGTACAACAGTCTTGCAGGTAATTGTTTCATATTTATTTCTCTTCATATCCTGTAAGATTTTTTTCTTTTATCGTGCAAAATAAATGTGTAGCATCAAAATTTATTTGTTGTAACCAGAAATACATGCAAATGTATATATTATAAACGCGTAATTGACTACTGCAATAACTTAATGTACAAGTTGTTTATAATGATCACAATATTAGAAATAATAAGCAAGGATTGGCTATTTATTATACTGTATATAATAAAAAAATATCTTCAAATATTACAACCAATAATTTAAATTCACATTGTTTTATTTTGGTTCAATGAAATAAATTATTAATCATAGAACTAAGAATTTTTTTTGAAATAGTTACTGAAATGCAATTAATTGATTTGTACAGGCTGCCGCTCAAGTTGGAGTAGAGATACCCAGATTCTGTTACCATGAAAGACTTGCGGTTGCCGGAAATTGCCGCATGTGCTTAGTTGAAGTAGAGAAGTCACCCAAACCTGTAGCCGCTTGTGCTATGCCCGTGATGAAGGGCATGAGGGTTAAGACCAACTCCGATCTCACCAGGCGAGCGAGAGAGGGTGTCATGGAGTTTTTATTGGTTAACCATCCCTTGGATTGTCCCATTTGTGACCAGGGTGGTGAATGTGATCTTCAGGATCAGTCCATGGCTTTTGGATCTGATAAGAGTCGTTTCACAGATATTCACTTTTCGGGCAAGAGGTGAGTTAAAGTTTTACTTGTATAAATGTTTCTTACAGCCAGCTGTTGGTATGAATAATAAATAGGTTTTTCTTTAATACAAAAGAAGGTATACATTATTTTTAGTTCTTGGTTTGTTATTGTTGCAATTGCATTATTTTGATTAACATGCATAATATAAAAATTGGTTCACATACAATCCTCCATCCATTGATCCATTGATCCTCATCGGTAAAATTCTCTATAATTTCAATGAAAATTTATTTAAATCATGCCTATTTTTTACTATAACAAAAATTTTGATATCGTACATATTGATTTGATTTTATAAACAGTTCTAGTTAGTTTGTCAGTAAATAATTTTTTTATAGTAAATTAGTTGGTTGTTGTGTGGTGTATGGAAAACGACTTAAGTGACTGGAGTATTAAACAAACAAACATACCATCACGTCAGTCCCCGATCGGGGTAGGCAGAAAGCACCGAGTGCCAAATATTCCTGTCCTTACTTACCCGACGTGCTTCATCTATCATCTTAAGACATCAATAAAGCTTTTACCATCACATTCAATACCATCGTCTGGTTATTAGATATGTTATATAAGAAGAATGGAATATGCATTTCACTTTGTATATACGTCTAATTATCAGTCATATGTTAAAACATCATATAATACATGTAAAATGTTGAGTTATTAGGATGAATTTAGGAGCTTTATTTCAGAAATTTGACATAAAATACAAAATTTCAATTATGGCTTTTACGATTACTGAAACATGTCTATGGAGAACAGTTTGTTTATACCTGTCTGTTGTATATATATTGTAAAGAATGCTTTGTTTTTATTACTATTAATCCTATATCTGACATATGTACTGTAACTTAAGGAATAAACAGTCACAATTATTTATATAGGCATTTTTCATATGACGTAAAATTCACTACAGTTTTCTAGAATCTTTTTTATATGTATTTAATTTGTAGAGCCGTTGAAGACAAAGATGTCGGCCCCCTGATCAAGACAATTATGACCCGTTGTATTCATTGCACACGATGCATCCGGTTTGCCTCTGAAGTAGCCGGTGTCGATGATTTCGGAACGACAGGCAGAGGTACTGATATGCAGGTAAGTTTCATCACTTGGCCATTTGCCATATTGAAATATAATGGTCTTCACAATGTTGATTGTTGAGTCTTCCAAATATTTGTTGCCAATGTTTCAGTATATTGATTGTTAAGTTGAGTCTGTCAAAGACTTGTTGCAATTCAAAATGTTTTAATATCTTGATTGTTGAGTCTGTCAAAGATCTGTTGCAAGTCAATATGTTTCAATATATTGATTGTTGAGTCTGTCCAATATCTGTTGCCAATCAATATGTTTCAATATGTTGATTGTTGAGTCTGTGAAAGATCTCTTGCAATTAAATATGTTTCAGGTGGGCACATATGTGGAAAAAATGTTCCTTTCGGAATTGTCCGGCAACATCATCGACTTGTGTCCTGTCGGAGCCCTCACCTCGAAGCCGTACAGTTTCGCCGCTCGACCCTGGGAAACCAGGAGGGTAAGTTATTTAATATGTTATGTAACAATTTTATCTATTATGATGCAAAATTTTACTGAATTTACACATTTGCATTTTATATAACATTCATGTCTCTGTCTCTTTGTTGATAATGTTCTTATTATAGGAACACTTAGCAGGGAGCCTCTATTTATTGTTTTATTATGTTTTGTTCTAGATTGATTCAGTGGATGTGCTCGACCCGTTGGGCAGCAACATTGTGGTCGCCACACGTACAAATGAGGTGCTGCGTATTCTTCCTAGAACCAATGAGGTAATATCACATATCATGACCATTTGATATACAAGATGTAGAACAGTGACAGTTGAATGCTTTAGAAGCTGCCTGCCTTCTTCGCAAAGGGGCCAAGTGCAAGTGTTCAAATTCTGTACCTCTTTACAAATTCATGTGTAATAAGGAAGGATAATTTGCTGTAATAATGAAGAAAATATTGAGCAAAAACCTGCAAACCTGATGTTTCCGAGGCTTTTTGTCTGACAACCCCTATAATGGCGTTAACTCATTTTATCTGAAAAGAGACATCTGTGTTTAACAGTGGAGCTATAAAATTGTTGATATTGATTGATTCTTTTATTTAAAAATATTTTTTTATAACAGATTCATGTCTTTCCATGTCAGGATTCATATTCATAAAAGATATCTGATCTGTTCAAATGTGTTTGATTGCTATTCCTATATACCTCTTCATTAATTTGTAGAACTGTTGTCACAGCTTGGCAGTACTATTTTATAATGTCCGGTGTTTGATGCAGGAAATTAATGAAGAATGGCTGTCGGACAAGTCTCGATTCGCATGCGACGGACTGAAGCGGCAGCGGCTGGTTACCCCCATGCTCACGGACAGTCGCGGGAACCTCACGCCCGTGGAATGGGAGGATGCCATTGTCGCCGCCTCTCGTGCAATGAGAGGATGTCAGGGCAAGGTGAGGTCTTTTTTAAATTGCTACATTATCCAGTCATTACTCTTAATACTCTGTATCAAAGTTTTCCTATCTAAGCCCTATCTAAGCTCGCAGCAATGGTTCAGCAATATTTTTCGGATGTTACATTAATGTCATATCAATGTAAATTTATATTTTAAAACATAGTAATTTGACGAGGCATGTTACAGTATTATCCAGTCTCTCCTCCCCTTGCTAAGATCTGTTAGGATTAATGGATTACAGTAACTGATTAAACACGCAACGCGCTGACAAATATTGGTGGTGGCTGG
>DWQQ01000730.1:0-10519 GCA_018244775.1 Oxynetra roscius flavomaculata
CCTTTATCGTTTCGCTCTCGGACACGGGTCTGCACTCAGGTTAAGGAGGGTGAAGTCATCATAGTTCTTTGATACATCAAACAGGACAGAAAGAAGTTTTATTCATCATTCTCTTATATAAAAGAATATACATGTATGATTTTAAATATATACATGTATATTGATGAACTTTCTAAAAATGAAAATGAAATAAAAAATGTCCTAAAATTATTTAACTTTCTCCATTTGAATTAGGGAGATAAAAGTCCTTTAATAATATTGACCGAAAAAGGAGGGGGGAGCTTGAGGAAAATACTTGATGGAATCGCGGAAATTTCAATCAAATTACCGTTCAGAGAAGTTGTCAAGGTTGAGCCACTTCAGAGGGCAAACATTGATAACTGAACCAACAGCTCGACACCGTTTATATCTACCCTTATACAATGCTGTTTATTTTATGGCTGAGTATCTTAGGGCGCGTTTATAGCGAAAATTTTTTTTATTGTATTTTAAGGGTTACAAAAGTATTTATTTCAAGAAAATTTACCAAAAAAGTAAATCGAAATAAAATAAATAAATAAATCGAAATCGATATACACAATTAAGAAGATACACTGAACACTAAGTTGAAAAGGGACTGAGGTGTGGCGAGGTAGCTTGCAATAAAAGAGACGCGTGCGTTCAAGTTGACATCCGTTTATTGACTGTCATAACATATAACCACTACAGGACTGTGAAATTTTATAAAAATATAATACAGTCAATTATTTACTTAAATTAATATGGTGTAGTGATCCAAACTGGATCTTGGCCTAGAACATGAGAACTCGCAATTTTTTGTATTGTTACTGTAAATAATTTAATAGTCTTATATTATCATAGCAATC
The DNA here is from genome assembly GCA_018244775.1 of Oxynetra roscius flavomaculata. Classification (NCBI taxonomy): domain Eukaryota; kingdom Metazoa; phylum Arthropoda; class Insecta; order Lepidoptera; family Hesperiidae; genus Oxynetra; species Oxynetra roscius. The sequence goes on from DWQQ01000730.1 coordinate 867, forward strand.
AGGTATTTTATCGTTGCACTATAGTACATGGTCTCCTCTGAGAATGACAATGTTGAGGTCAATTTGCCACGCTGCTAAGTGCGGATTTCACGCGTCTTAAAGAATATTATGAGAGAACGTCTTAGATAACTCTTTCATTTGAACACGTTTCTTCACAATATTTCCGTACACAGTCGTAACGAGTTATATTTTATCTTAATAACACAGTTCAGTGTTATTATATTGGTTTAATAATAATAATAACTTGGGAGATCTCCACACACGGCCATCTGATCTCAAATTAGACATCTAAACAATACCAGTGCTATGTTAAACAGACGGCTGATGAATAAATATACGCATAAATATACATATATTTCTAAAGATATTTTTTCATACCCAGCCACAGAAAAAAGTATTTACCCAGAGTGAGTATCGAACCCGTGTGGGGCTTAGCATACAGGTCCAGTAGCCACTAGACCATCGGTGAAGTCTATTATTATTTAGAGAAAATATTAAAATGATAAATGTACATATGTATATAAGCATGAAGATACTCAACGAGATAATGAAAATAACGAATTGTAAGGCAGAGTGTCTTGCGAGAAGAGTATGTGATTAGATGTTAGGTAACGTTCATATAGGCAAACTCCCTCTCAAAGTTAGGTTCGAGTCAACTCAAGCACTCGTGAAAATATATCACGAGACTCCACGTGTACTGCAATGTTTGCTACGATCAATTGCTTCGGCAAATATCATGTTACCGTTCGAATAAGCAAGATATATCCATCCATATATTGTTTGCATACGTCCGTTCGGATAGGTGCGAAATTTATTTCTCACCAAAACTTCGTCTCGGTAAACAGATGCGAGGTCAACGGCCGTATGGTTTTTACGAATGCTTTATAAACCTTTCGATTTGTGTATACCGCTTGTGAGATACGTATGTACTGACATAGGTTCATTACAAATTATAATCCACTGTTTTCGAGTTCATGCGAAGTAATATGGGATGACGTGAAATGTAAAAAAGTCACGTTGATCCGTGAGGCCGTTCAGAAATTTGTTAATCAAAGTGGACTCAAGATTATTACATGATTGAAGTGGTCTTGAAAATAGTTTTTACTAATGTTAGGTAGGTACTACAATAATCAAACCAGATCGACATGGGGTCTTATGTATACGTTTTACATATTTACTTTGGCCTTAGATGGCGTTCTAATCTATAACCATTTATACCTAATAATAGCTACTTCGACGACGACGGGCCGTGAAATTACGAGTAACAGCGAGGAACCATATTCGTATAATCGATTTCATTAATATAATTTCGATTGTGTTTCATATACAATGTCCAACGTTTATATTTAATAAAATAATTATTTGGTAATTATGCATATCCAAAATATGAGTATTAGATAACAATTGAAGTCCTTCTGTCTTCTTATTGTCAGTAGGTTCTACTGCATTTATACTTTCACCGATCAGGAAGGAACGACTGATATATTTTAAGGCGTTTTTTTTGTTCCGTAACAAATACTTTAGATGCGCCATACGTATATAAAATGTAATACCGATCCAGATTTGGTTGTAAATATATATAGAATTTTGTTTGAAGTAAGATATAATTTTACTACATATTTCATGACAATCAACAAAGTATAGGTATACAAAATATATAAAAATTGCAACAGGAGTTGCGAAATCAAATTTACAGAATTTACTATCAGAATAATTACATGCAATAAGCTGGAATGCGTTAATTTGAATATATATATATTTTTAAATTATATATGACATTTTATATTTAAATAAAGTGAACAGTACTCTGTATTATTATTAAAGAACAGTTATTTGTTACATATTTCTCTGGTTTCATTTTGACAGGAAAGAACTTATTTAAAATTTTCAATGTATTTTAAATAGATTATTTGATAAATATTAATTAAATAGGAAGACGTACAATTCGCCGCATAATCGCGCTATTGCTAACTGCTACAATTTTTCTTGTGCAACTCCGAGCACAGTTTTAGACCGCTTGAAAATATTCATATTTACACAGGATTTTTAATACTTGTATAACTATTTTACGAGGAACAAAGAACAAAGTGCGACATGAAACGTCCTAGACACCAATGCAGTGTGATTGCACGGGGCATGCACCGGGAGAAAGCTACGTGCGAGGGGTCGCCGACCTGGCTAAATTCGGCCAAGGTCCTCCATAACACTTCCCGTCGCATCGGAAGTCGTGGCTAACCCACTTGATGAATGTTTTTAAATCAGTTAATAACCTTTTAGATGCTTTCTACATCTCTTTCAACATAATATGGCATTGTCTTATCAAATCATACTCGTATGACGTTTAACACTAATACAAAGACAAATAGACAAAATCTAGGTCTAGTAAATATATATATATGTATATATCAAATAGTATTAAAAATATATAGGTTTCAATGAAAACATGACGTACAGCATCTGAACACTTTCTAAAGCTTTTAATAACAATCATACACCATCTGGCCCATGGCTCATGTTTATAAATGGCTCGAATATACGGAAACAAGTTCAGACATAAACTTTATCGTCGACCGAGAAAGTTATAAAACGCACGGCGAATGATTCAAACGCCGAACGTCGAACCTGCGTTTAAAATCGGCCAAGGTCCCTGGGTTACCGACCTTTGAACAACTCGCGCGACGGTCCACCATTAGACGCGAATCAGAGATGCTCCGAAAGTTTTCTATCACGACTGCGTTCGAAAAAAATCCGTGAATTGTTCGAATCTAATTAATGTTCGTGTTGCGACATTCCAGTAGACGCCAATAAAAGGTCCAAATACAAAACTAAAACGAATGTTGCCGGAGTCCATCGAACCCCGTCTAAATACAGCCAAGGTCTCGACGGCTGAAGGGCGCCTCGTCCGACCGCCTTTGTACCGCGGGCCGTTTACACCGACGTGCGCCGATAACAAAGGGTTTCGTCAAAATACCTACCACTGACTCATGCACATACATATCTAGAGAAGCAGAGAAAGTGAATAACACAATAATCTTTAACGCCACTCACGAATATAGGTATTTTATGACCGCATATGTTTTTCTAGCAAATATCATCACTTTGTCAAATAATATTTATTCGTTTTTTACTTAACATTAAAGGTGAGTCAGCGCAAAAAGAAACCCTATAAATTAGTGTTCTCTTATAATTATTGCTTAGTAAAAGTAATTCATTGCCGAAGCTGCACATATTTATAGCGAATGAATTCGATTAATATCGATTTTCAGACCACCCGATGCGTTGCACGAAACGTATTCGATAAACTTCTAAACAAACGAAACCATTTATATGCAAGTGCTAATAAATATCTTCATTCCAATACAAGAAAGATCTTGAGATTTTATTAAATGGTGCAATTTTAACGAAAGCGAGAGGAATACAGAATATCTGAGCATAACGCTAGAATTAATATACACTGCCGTCTAGACGTGGTTTTGCTTCACTGCGCTAAGATGCGTTGCTATGGATATTGTGGCCAGTCCCCGCTGCGTTCCCACAACTCCGAACATGTTTATTGAAACAAAAATGTTAACTTTTTTCTGTAATCTAAGTCCACTGATTAGACAAGGACAAAAAATCCACACACTTGCAAATGAACGTGCAAAATGTTGAGCAACAGTACAACAACCTAAATGTTGTGTTCAGATAACACTATCACATTGTTCAAGGGCAATACATTCACTGACCTGCCCCAAACGGCGTAAATTCGCATAACTGATAAAAATTGAATGCACTGAACCTTCCCAGTCGCGACGATATGCGGTTAAAAACATAAATTACTTTCCGCTCGGCATTCACGTATAATAGTGGCGCCGTTCCCTTCATGACCTATATTGGTGTTCCCCCAGTACTTAGGGTTTACGGTGGAGTGCCTGTGCCTGGAACTGACCTACCCCAAATGCGGTAGGCTTGTGGGCTGTGCACTTAAATAACCGGGACGCAAGGACGCGCGTCGGCGCGTGTCCTGAAGGCGCAATTCCGCATCACTTTCTCATTCGCATGCAGTAGTTTCGGCGATGTAACCGCAATACTTAGCAAGTTTCACTTACACCTGCGGCGGGGTGTCATGTCAATTGTTTATTTTCCTTTCAGTACTTCGATTCGGATTTCCTTTAAGTACTTCGATTCAAGTTTCTAAGTCATCTATCGATTAATTCAAAGCTACTCATTGTGACCATGAAAACATTCAATAATTGTTACTTGCTGTATAAAATCAGACAGCAGTAATGGTATATCGAAATATGCAAATCGACGGGTGTTTAGAGGCAAAACTGAAGTAGGCGATCTTCTTCAAAATTGTTATATTAAATAATAACAACATTCCACTTAACATTTTGTACCAGTGTTGAGTATTAATTACAGTAGCAAGTTTACACTGTCAGAACTATCCTACATAATTATATCCGTACAGTATCCCCAATATAGTGTTACAAAAGACCTTTACGATTTCAGCACCGAACTATATGGTGAATTTTTTACAAAACGATTCTATCATAGGAAGTATACGAAAAAAAATATCAAAATATCTCACATTAGAATTCCAGCAAATACCTAGTTGCATAACGGTATAACTGACATAAATAGCAAGTTTTAAAGCTAAACGACTTAAATAGGGCTTTGCATAAAGCACTCGAAGTTGTGCCACAAAGCCCAACTGATACAGGCATATACGGGATAACTATTAACTCTGGTTGACAAGTTTTACGCGGTGTATGTACGCGGAAGTGATATTACGGCACGGAACTGCCGCTGCTTTCGTTATTGATTGGCGCGACGCGATGCACCGTCGCATTGTTCCAGGGATCGATTCCTGCTCGTCTCCATCGCCCCCGAGTCTATTTTTACCGCTTCATTGCTTACTCCCCTCGCTGCCAGTTTCCTGCCTTTTATTAAACTATCTGTATGTTAATTAACAACGGCCTCACCGCTCGGTCTGACTCTGTTTATTTTTCTTTTAGCTCATTCCAATGAAACGTTTATTTGCTCTTTAAGCCGATTCGAAAACTACTCGACTACGCTCAACGGTTATTATTACAGCTGCATTTATAACCAGCTTATTCTTTCTCAAGTCTTGTTTTAAACGTGTGACTGCCTGCTATAATGTCGCATACATCCTTTTGTTTTTTTCGACCTTCAACTACTTTTAATTAGAGTTCTCTGCACGTTGTCGAACCGAACCGCACACCCTAATCGCCCTATCTTTGTCTATCGTAGAGAATGCTTTGCTATCTTCGTCTCACTCTACTGGGGCATCTGGCAAACATAAACCTGCGTCTGTTTACGTTACGTCTACGTGTCTTAGTTACGGGTGTGCGAGTGTACTTGTGTTGTGTGTGTTGTGCGTGTGTGTGTGTGTGTGTTTGTTTCAATATGCGACGCTAGGGGTGCGAGCATGTGTTGGTGGCGTGGCGTTCCGTTTACAGCTGTTGTGGGTTTATGAAGTCAAGCCACTATCGACTTCTTTAAATTTATGCTTTCTCATGACCTACACCCCGAATAGCCTTTAGTTCACTGAGACAGAGATATATTAGAATGTAGAGACAAAACTAACTACTTAAAATTCTATTCAGAGTGACTTAGAACATATTCACTCGAGCGCCTTTGTAACATTTTAATTCTATGCCCGTTTTGAACTTACATATATAATAGGTACCTGTAATGAACTTTTTAATGTTGTAAGTTTGTCGTTATAATATTTATCTTTATAGGGACCCCAGTGACGGTCGTCACGCGGCCGGTCGCGATTATTATCGCGATTGTCTAAGAAGAAAATAATGGTGTCATTATTCACGGCTCTTTTGTTACGGATCGACTGTACCGGAATAATTCCTGTAACCCGTCTTGGCTTGCACTTGCCTCACCACAATAGTGAAACAGCTGGCGAGAGGTCAACGACACCGGGGCGCTACTGCAAATTGTAGAGTTACACATTGAGGAGAGCAAAAAAAATTTATTTTGTTGTTGGATCTGTTAGCCTGCGCCTATTCAAGCAAAGGTTTTTGAAACTGCACGCTCAAAAGGACGAATGTTGCCTCAGTTGAACCATCATTCTAATATCGCTTCTAAAGTTTATAAAGTCCTCTATAAAGTTATATAATTATTAGATATATACTTTTATTTTTGATTATACAAAGTGAAATTTTGTTGTTTATAAAGAAAACTGCTCACAATTCACACGAGTAAGCACGTGTACATCGTTGCTTTTTTACAACAATAATATTTAGTTTTAATATCCGGTGTCCTTAGCAGCTCGAAACTCAAACATTTTCTTCTAACATCGACTCTTCATTCGCCGTTTTCAGTGCGCGTACGCCGACAACATTGTTGTGACGTCACACCCATGCCCGGGGTCGATGCTCGGGCCCCTACCTGCATTTTTTATTGCATCCCTAAATGACGCAAGCGGATCTATACGATGCACAACCACCCCGAACTGTTGAGGCGACGAGAGATTCCCCTTCGAGAATTTTCGAAACAGACAAATAAATTGACAATCCATCAATTTTTTTTGCTGTACAACAACTGTTGTGCGTTCGCTTTTGTGTTTAGAATAAAAGTATTGTCTATAGGTATATCATATGTCAGAATGACATTGTTTGAAAAAAAAGTTATAATATAAAAATATAATCAGTTTTAGTTCAGCAAAATTGATTTAACATAGTATTCTCTGCTATGAACTATTCCGAAATATTTAAGGCAATTTCACAAAATTCACTACGAAATTCGATTCGATGATTGATGAATCTGATTGATAATGAAGTTTACAATATGGACCCTTAAAATGGCAAATCTATGTAAAGATTATATTATACGAATAAAAGTACAATAACTAACAAACGGTCAAACTACGATATAAGTATATCAATTTAAAAATGAGGAAACCTGTAGAAATAGTGTAGCAAGTTTCGTCCTTATATAGTTAATGAGGAATTGACAACACCGAGTATTGCGTCAATTGTGATGTGTTTTGAGACCCGCAAAAGGTCTGAATGATCTTTCTTTGCGACCATCAATGTTAGCATGACTGCCGAAGTTCAAAATTACAACTCGATACTTCCCAATCATTTCAGCAGGGATTTCCGGTACATCAATTAGTTTATATCTATAAACATGAAGGACCTCTTATATTTATTCCTGACAACTATAGGACTCTTTGATTTATTCCTGACAATGGCGACCACATACATACACAAATTGCAAAAACATCGTTATTCCACAGGCGATATATTATTGTTTTTGTTTTTTTTAATGGTGTGCGTGATTTAAAGTTATGATGCAGATTTATTGCGAGATATCCACATAATAGCATATACATAATATGAATTCCATTCAGTATGCTCCAATTTCAAAATATACAAAATGACAAAGCGGCTTTATTTTAAATCCTGTTTCGTACGAACATATCAGCACTTTTCGAGGACGGCTGCACTAAGCCTCATTTGTAAAGTAATTGTGTAATGAAGCTGATGGATAGACAGCGAAAAAACATACAATTTCAAAGCGTTTAAGCATCGAATGAGGATAAAGTTCGATAGACATAGTGATGTATTTCTGTGCATTTTGTTTACATTTCATATCGCGTTTAAATATAGTAATTTTATTTAAAGTCTTTACCGAATGATATCTGTCTATCACCCGAAGGTCGTTCTCGGCTGTCCCAAAGCCCTACATCCAACGATTGGCAACCGGGTTCCCGTTGCGCAAGCCGCGCAGGTCGCCGATCCCGCACAGTCGGGCCGCCCAAAAATGTGTCAAGTTGAACTCCGGTCGTTCACCCTGGCGTGTTTGTGTTTACCTCTTCCGAGGTTGCAGTAACACTGGCACGATGCACCTCGCATTGATTGCGAAATTGTCAGATGAATCAATTGAAAGCACTTAAGCGCTATTCCGACGTCAGCTCCCGCGGAATTTAGAATTTTGAACATAAATCCAAAGAGAGTTACACTTTATATTTTTTAATATATTACATGTCATATAGATAAGATTTATTTATTCGAAGTATGAAAAAAGATGTTTAAAAAAATACACAGAAACCAAGAAATAGTTGTCGGCAAAGTAAACAAAATTGATTTGTTAATAAATCGCGCTGAAATACTGAAATAATTTTCAAAAAAAATAATTGGTTAACGTTTGATCATTTTGTGACATGCAAATAATTTATGCTATATCTAAATCAAAGGCTGTTTATTTCTTTAAAAAAGAAGACTTATAAGCAAACTTATTCGGTGTAAATCCATCTTTTTTTCTCAAAACGCACATTTTTATGAATTGAGGATTTATGGCAACAAATGATCGATAGCGCTTTTCAAAATGCACTGTTTATTCAGCATCAGACACAGATTGAAGAAATATTGCAATACATTATTTTCTTTAGATGATAACACCGACGGGATACTAATAGTGCAATCTCTATACAAACAGTACGATTTTCATTTGCTTCTTTAAATATTTGCTGTTTCGAGTATTAAAATTTAATATTTAGACAAAAAAAAATGTGTATGATGCTTGCAAATTGTAAAATATGTATGTCATGCAAAAATGTTATTATCGTTCCACTCCCAGACATAGACATGATAATTTTAATTTTTAAAACAAATTTGAACATAGTGAGCAATTTTGTATTTATCCTTCTTTTATAAATCCATGTTAAAACAGTCCGACACTTATAATTCACAAGCTGTTACATTCAAGTAGAAAAGAAATAAATGTAATGTTGTCTACGTGATAAATAAATAATTCATAGCGATCTGTTGAAAAATATCATGGTCGGTCGGCGCGGGCGCATTATAATTGTAGATTCCGGCATAAAACTCACTCGTACAGTCTTATTCCTGGGTATCTACCCGTGTAGCAGATTAAATATAAAATGCTGCCATATATAAAAATACACTCGGGTAAAAATCTGATATGCCGTGGCGTCAAGCGTGTCGACCGCTGTCCGCCATCTTGAGTGTCATTTCTGACACGGGATCGACTACTTTTGAATATCAATCATGTTCTGGGTAAGAATTTGTTGTTTCCTGTTGCTTTTTAACTTGTTGTTGTTGAAATTGTAATATAATATACATACCTGTATGAGGCACATAATATCGTTACCATATTTTAGAAGTTATTATAATATATAATAATGTTTTCTTATAAAGTATTAACACTTAACATTTATTATCTCTATCAAAAATTGCTATGTGCTACAAAATATAGAAATGTTAGTCAACATAACGATAACAAGTAAAACATGATAAAAAGCAGTTTTTTGTATTATTTTGACTCCTGACCTCCCAAGCACGCGCTATTCTTTTGCACCTTTTGCACCTGCGTTGAAGTACGGCCGTTATATTTATCAGACTGGGTTCTGGGTTACAAGCATAATTGTTATTTATTATACATTATCGACTTGGCCACAGCAGGTAAAATTCTTTTTTTAAATTACAAAACGTGTGTAAAACTGAAGCGTTCCGTTTCATGAATGCTTTTTGATCAGTTATCTATATACATATAATCTTTTGAAGATGACTGAGTATATTAAAGTACTTGGTACAAATAAATAAATAAAAATAAATAAATAACCGTCACGCCAAGTCCCTAGCGGGGTAGGCAGAGAGCACGGAGTGCCA
>DWQQ01000731.1:0-10514 GCA_018244775.1 Oxynetra roscius flavomaculata
CGGTTGATCTACCAAGAGTCTAGTTCGATATCTAGATTATTCATTAACTTGATTATTCATTACTTCACAAATCATACTTTGCCCTTTCATGACTTAACGACATGACAAAGTTAATTGGACGTTTAGAATATATTTATTATGTGTTATTTGTTGAAATATTAATCATTTCATCTCATCAGTATACAAGCTTCTGTGATCGGAGCGAACTTGGAGAACCGCAGGGCTCGTATAGATATGAAATCAAAACTTCAGTGAAATCAAGATAGGATCTGCATATATGCTGCATAGATTGCGTCAAAATTGCCTTTGAACTATTTTATGCCAGTGTCTATATAACGGGCATTGCCTATAAGATATGAACTAATAAAAACTACACAATAACATCGACTGTCAATTTGCTTGTAATATTAAAATAAATTGCTCATTATTTAATCGTTCTGCGATACTGTTACATCATCTCAGTCTCTTAGTTAATACTCATATATATCTACATAAGCAGTAATCAGTACCTAATCTGTGCCCATATTCAGTGTTTCTGTAACCGCACACATTAATTTTCATCCAACGTCAGCTTAGTACAACTCCGTAGTTCCGCAGCTTTCGGGATGTACAAGAGTACTTTGAGTACCGAAGTGTTAAATGCTAACGCCTCAGTGATTTACGATGAGATTCCAAATTGAAACTGATGAACTCGATTTTCTACAGCCATATTTTTTATGATTATTCTTCGTAAATATGCACCAACATAATATAATTTTAACAAACTAGCACTAAGTGACCACTGGCAATTTGAAGGTAACTTTGAACGTAACAGAGAACGCTAATAAACCCTTGGTAGCTAGTAGTTTCCATAGATCGTAAAAGAAGGTCGTTTCCTCTATGTAAAGTTTATCATTTATAAATATTATCAATCTTATTTATATATGGCAAACTGAAGGTGATTGCTGGCGGACTCGAGTGATCCATGCAACGCCACTGGATGGCGTTGGATGGCGCTGGATGGCGCTGGATGGCGTTGGATGGCGCTGGATGGCGCTATGTGTATTAAGCGAAAAACGTTTTAAGTCTTGTCTTAAACTATTTTCTTTTAACTTTAAACTAACTTTTATTTCAATGTAATGATGTTGTTCACATCTTAAATAAAATTATATTATTGTTATTACATCACATCAGCCTGTTCTCAGTCTTTAACACAAATGTAATTTTATGTACGCTGAACATTCGATCGGGTCGAATTGACATTGCACACCCGCTCCCTGTGCTATGACTACAGAATAATGTATTCAGGGACAGTCTAATATTGGGATGTTGGGGGGCTTACAATATCTAGCCCACAACAAAAGCCGCTAACGTGCGGGACAATTTATTCCGTCCACCCTACACAGTGCTTAACAACGAGTGTCGTATTATCTTATACGTTGACAGTCGCTTCGCCGTAAAGTTGATCGCTCGTCAAACTTGTTTTTGTTTGTTCTATAGTTCTAGATGTATCACACTTTGTAACTGAAATGGTTTTCCATATGAAAAGACTCGAATAGATGAAGTACATGCAAAGACTCCAGAGAAACATCTTAATTCAATTGTGTTACAACTGAAGAGATACATATATGTATATTTCTATCAATTATGAAATAGAAACAAAATCTCTTTGTACTATTACACTGTTCGCGAAATCAATTCAATCTTTGAATTCTGAAATACTCTTCGTTTGAGATTTATTAGCGGTAATAGTCCACGTAATAGGAATTGAAATCTCCCACTGAGAATTGATTGCTCGTTTTCGAATAGACGATTGAGAATGCTTCTCAATTATCATATTGGATAGACTCGTGCGAATATCTCCGAGTGGCCGGGCACAGTACAGGCGTAATCAAGCCGAACCGAACTGACTTGAGCAAGATTAATTAAGACTCATAGCATCAATCAATGGTCCACGAGGCCCGGGTGCAGATTTTACGTTTCAAGGTCACTTGTTGGCTACAGAAATATAGGAAGATGGATCTATTACTAGTAGGCAAGAAAATGATATGTTTCAGCGATTTATTAATGCTTTTGTACTAGTTACTCGTGGAACGGAAAAAGAATGATTTATTGAGAGCACAAAAGTTTAATAGAACAATGATATATTTGAGGTCATGTAAGTTATTAAAAAGATAGGTATAATAAAAATTTGATTGACTGTGGTATGAATTAAACTGCAGTTTTAGTCGAAGAAGTGTAACAAAAAACAAATAATAGACCAAATTTTACAAATAACGTGATAGCAAAAGATTTTGTTTTTTAAAATCAATACCTAATGAGAGTAAATTTCAAAAACCAACAACTATGCTGATAATGTTTCGGAGCAAAAAGGTGTATCAGTTACATTGAAATCTCACACGACTGTTTGATCCGTAAAAACATTGTGCCCCGATATTGAAACTACATCGTAGTGTATAGTCATAAAATTACAAAAGCAATCAAAGTTGGTTAAAATCACGGAAAAAGTCCGCGTACAGCCCCATTCGGCAATATAAGAGGTCTGTTTTATTGCAACCGTAAATGCTTTCTGACCCTCATTTTGTTTTTCAATCATGGAAAATTGATCCCGAGAGTCATCGTACCACCTGCTACGTAGTAGTCACGTCAGAACATAAAGATTGTCATACAAAGTTGTATTAGATTTGTAGAAAATTACATGTTATACCAATTTAGGCTTATTTACAAATGATCAATTTGTAAAAAAATTAAAACTACAATTATCATATTTTACAAAATAAAATATATTAAAAATATTTATTACCGATGTGAACGGTTTAGTTTATTACAGTGCTGTTACTTTTTTAGCATTGGACAGGAGAAATAAGAAGATGTGTACTTAATAGAAGTCACGGGCTGTAACAGAGCAGAGTGAGGTGTGCGAGCTGAACTCGGTGCGAGTAATCAATCACTGCGCGATGATCCGCCGCCTCTCCCACCGACACACCGCATCATCAATCAAACTGGAACTGCCAATGATAGAAATCATCTGGAAGACGTCTAAATAACTGCCAATAAAAATAATTCGTGTCGAATTTTTTACAGAACATATTGACGACACTGTATTTTGTTTGCTATAAGTCACAATATTAAACCGCGTTTATTTTGGAGTGAATCTAAAAATAAATTCCTCGTTTACAACGACAACAACAAACCATTGCGACATTACGGGGTAGGCAGAAAGAATCGAGTGCCAAATAAGTATGTCTGTCCTTACAAGCCTGACGTGCTTCGTCTATTACTTTATGAATTAGTATTCCTTACGTAAATAAATTAAAAATAACAACAAAACGATAACAGTTTAGTTAGCTTACAGGATGTTCAGGAAATAAAATAAAATACGTACAAATAATGTTAGTGGCTATGGTTTTGGCTTCATTTAAAAGACTATTCAATGTCATTAGTATTGATATTTTTTTTCGGGCATATGAACTCCACGGGTGGTAACAAATTGTATACCTTTAAACTAGTATAACTTAATTCTTTATTAATTAAAACGTTATAAATGTTATTATTTTCTTAAACATCAAAAGATTTAATTTATGTATGTATACAAATGTTCTAGTACCTTTATATCTTCGTTCATCTCGTCCTACAATTTGATGACCGTGCCACGTTCAATCTGCAGAAACTGAGTCTCACGTGTCTGTTCAGCAATGTGCCACGTTTAAGTCCTCACACGGTTGAAGAGCTGCTCCCTAAATACGAACAGGATAAAATTGAGTCTGTGGGCTGGCCCGTTAGTTCAGTGGTTAGGGAACCTCACGAATTAGCCGGGACTGCTGTGACAAACATTAGTGCGACGAACACAATGTTCTGTGCCTGGCAATAAATAAATCTATATAAGTGTATATTTGTATATTTGTGTGTGTGTTCTTTTGTTTGCATGTATGTATAAATGTATATAGTTTATCATACATCCGGTTATTATAAAGCAAGCACTGCCTGCGTGCCGAATTTGGGATCAGAGGTGGCTGTATGTGGAGATATCCCAAATTATAAAAAATATCGTATTTAGTTCGTGAGTAAAACAACAAACGGAATATATAAGATGGTTTCAAAAACCTCATGTTAAGAGAGAGTGCCCGACAAATTCTTAGAAGGACTTTATCTTTTCGTACCTACATACGTCCGAAAATATAATATTTCTATTAAAAAAGTCACCTACGAAATTATGAATCTGCGTCCAAATAATATGTCAAAGCCACCGAAGGAATGTGTCAGCGGCTTTGATGAGTTCTTTACGCCAAAGGTAACAAATATGTACATAGTGGATGGTAGATATCTATTAATCCCAGTCTCAATTTTCGGCCAAATAAACTATTATGATACAATGCCAATTTTAATGATGGAATTTCAATAACTTTAAAATGTTCGGCCTAACAATGCTTTTATTTGTGCAGTGGAACACGTTTAACGACAAAACGCAGATTAAAAACTCACAAAAGGTGTTCGCAAATAGCTGACTCGGGTGCCCGATGTTATCCCCCGAAGACCTGTATGACATGCGAGATAAAAAGTGGGCTATAAATTCGGAACGTGGACTTATAACGGAAAATATCCTTTTAGATCTCGCATTCGCTGTCTACAGAAAATCAGGTGTTAAAAATATTAGACCTTTCTATACAGAATCAAATGTGCTTCGTGAATATTTTATGAACAGGTTGTCTGAATTTAAGTAATAATAATAATACATTGTTGATTGGCACGTAGGTGAAGTGGTTAGTGAGTCTAACCGTTATCAGCTGGGTCGGGAGTTCGATCCTAACCGGGACAAATAAATGTGTGATACGCAAAAACATATGCTATGTATCTATGTATGTCTGACCCATAGATCTTTTTTTACATTTATTTAACACAATGATATTAAGCAATTGACTTAATCCTTATGTGTCATTCCCACAAATGGATACACTTTTACTTGTTTTATAAAGTAATCAGACAGATTAAGATATATAATATCACATAAGATAAGATTAAGATATATATTATCTTTTATATTAAGATCAGAATATAAATATAAAAAAAAACTAATAAACCAAGTTTTACACGAAAATTTAATGAATTATATATTCGATTCGTTATTTTCATAATTCTCAAAAGTAAAGAATCGAAATCTCAAGTCATTATACTCGTTGTTATTGTCATTCCGATCTCAAACTACTCAAAATAGTTCCCTACAGACCTATTACAATGTCTTTACAAAATACAAGCCGCAGTAAAAGCCTTCAAATATAAGAAGCTTTATATATAACATTGTTATACATTAAAATATTCTAATTCAACCGTTTCTTCCTTCAAGTAGTACTTCGTCCGCTATAATTATCAAAGTTGCCCGTATTGAACTTCGCTGTGCGAAAAGCAAATTGGCGAACACAGCGCGTGGTCATTAGCGACGCCCGGCGAATATTAATGTGTCCCGTTCTTTGATGGAACACGAAGCTTCGCTCGATACGTGTACAGTGCGTGACCTGAACCTTGCAACTAGTATGAAACTTTAACTGCACTCTAATAAATATTCTACGCACATTTTCCCCGAGTGAAAATTAATTGATACAATTTTGAGAGTATACAAAAATTACAAGCCGTGTAAATATGAGAAAACTATTCTCAATATATGTATTTGCCTCCCGTACAGTTAAAATGGAAAATGTGCTTATTGATTATGTCTTAAATAAACATACAGGTTATAATGAAAACGTTTACATGTAAAACTTTATTTCCCCAGCGGAAATTAATGGATAGAGTTTTGAGAATTTTAAGAAAACGTGGGTAAAAACGAGCAAATTGTTGAAATTATACTTTTGTCTCACACAGTTGAAATGCAAAATTGATTGACATAATAATGCAAGTTATAATGAAAACGTTTACATTTAAAAGTTTAAAAAGATCACTATGATTAACTAGGTACAAGCTTTCTGTATAACTCTTTTTAAATTGAGTAAGAAAACAGGAAACTCAAATTTTAAACAATATGTGGTACCAATATTTGGTACCAATGAATACGTGGTTTCAATCCGTTTATTCGAGTATTCCTTTTTTAACTGTATTTTAATGATATCCCATCAAAATGTATACTTTATACGCACGGAAAATACCAAAGAATGTTATTACATATAAGACAAATGCACGACAATTATTTGTTAGGTCAACCTCTTTCTACTTTTTACTCAATAGTGAATATTATTCACAAGTTTAATATGACATTGAATCAATACTTAGAAATCGATGAGGTCGTTAGTTATGTGGCAAGAAAACTAATTTATCCCAAGCATAATGTCGGTAAACGAAGCTAAGTGAGACTCTAAACTCAACTTAGCTATTTTTTATTAAAACAGAGAGAAAAAAGATATATTTAAGTATTTAATGAAAAACTCAAAATCAAAATATTTTGTTTATATAGTTTGCTATGTTTAAGCCTAAAATTATAATTACACGTTAAAATAACATAATTTAACCAGAAAGGTGGCACGTGAGAATATATCCCATTGAGGGTATCTGATACATGGGTTTGAGATAACATTTATGCCAATATGCATGTACATACCAGTTAAAATAAACCGACCTGTTGCATATCTTATGCGAATAAATGCGTTCGACAAAGATTAACACCAGCGATCGAAAATGTATGAAGATTTCTTTATGTGAAGGGTATATTAGAAACATTTGCTACTGACAATAATTTACTTAAGAGCAACTACATTTAGCTTAATAAACCTTATAGACACATACGTCAAACTTAAGTTTTATAGACTTAAACCGATTCCCTTCAATGTGATAAAAGTAATGCATAATAATGTTAATTTAATTGCAGGATTCACTTAATATTTTTTTCAATTTTATATTATTTTTACAAGCTTTTCTATATTCAATCAATTGACTTCAAATTAACCTTCAATAAAATTAAATTCAATTAATAAAGCTCAGAGACAAAGTTACAAAAAGGTGTTGTCGAAAAGTCGGGCTTATTATCCATAACATTTTATCAAAACATTATTGTACCAACTGACGAAATTCAAGTGAGTAACGTTACCACGCATCCAATAAGAAAAATAATAACACACCACTGATCACCTCCAATATTCGACTAGGCAAACATTGCGTGTAGTAAGCCCGGATAAGAGACCTGTGGTACCGGCGACGAGAAGCGATTGGCGATTTAAGCGCTGATACTCTGGACCACCGAGCGTATCACCGGTATAGCGGTATATATTAAATGTCAATATCATTTTATTATACAGTCTGGCACTTGTGATAAGGCTGTATACTAACCATTACTAATACCGCTTTTTTATGACAAAGACTGGCAAACTGGCGATTGTGTTTTTATGCCAAAGACTGGCAGACGAACAGACGTGATGGTGAGTGTTCACCGTCGCCTATGGACAAGTGCAGCACCAATTGTCACACAAATATTTTGCCAGTCTTGTAGGGCTTGTTTGACACTCCTCTTGAAGAGTCATGCCAACATTCGTCTTAAATTGTCATGTGTCATCTACTGAATAATTAAAGTCATACTGGTAACTAAACGAAGGTAGATCGAACAAATTTAACATTGCTACGTGTACATAACGAAAAATTATTCCTTTAATACGGTCTGATTACAGTAAACACAGATATAAAACCTGTAGCAATTACGCTTGAACATTGATCGCTAACCGTGAATAAACTGTTCATGTCGCCTTAAGCTCCTCCTTGCGCTGCATCAAAGGCAGACCCTGTCGTATTGAAGATATTAAGAGGTATTTACATCGAAAGCAAAATTAGAACCGTGCCGCAATCAAGGTTTCTTTACGAGCGAGTTAATATAAAAGACCGCTGTATTCACAGGTTGGCATGATTCTTGCATTCATTCAATATCTGATGAGAAATATCGTTATCGCCGACATTTTAGGTAGAAACGTACGTTATAATTTATATTTTGATTTTTGAGATTGCCCTTTTATTTTAACCAGTCCTGTGTAAGACGGTCGCCTTATAAAGGAGAGCCTATACAGTCTCGAATAAATGTCAAATATCATGCCTTAACGAAAATAAACAACGGGTCAAGCAATAGGAACCGAAGTACTGGTCGACGTCGGGCTGGAAAGGAAGCAATAATAATAAATAATGATTTTCTGCGTATCGGCAACGTATACTCGTGCTCAATCTTACTGTAAAAGCCGGATAGCTTTTTTGTGTGACAATAAATAGGCGATTGGGTTGTGTACAATAGTGTGCATTTGTTATGGATATTTGAAAATCTGGAGTTAATATATCAAATATAAATAAAGTATGAGTTTATTCCGAGATTTTTGTATGGCACATTATATTTATTTAGTGTTATACACAAAATTAACCTCAAGCGATTAATAATAGAGATAATTATGGCAAATTCAGTCATGCAAAATATCATCCATTGAAATTTTTTATGCTACTTTTTATTTTAATTAATTTTTTTACTTAATTATTTCAATTCAACCTTCTCAGGCATTTTATGCACGCTGCCAAGAAATTTTACAGAACTCGATCATATGCGCATATATTACACCTTATTAAAAGCTTTGTTACGAAGTAATAACGTTAGAATACATACAAGCAACGCCATCTGTTGGTGGTTGCGTTAACTAGTCAGCACCATAGTAAGACTGATATCTTTGAAAATTAGCCCAATTAGCCTACGTTTTTTGCTAAATAACAATAACGTTAAAAATATTTAAAAGTAATTTTTAATAAATACGATACAAATACCTTAATTTATCGAAATTAAAAAGGCGTCAACTAAATTTAATATGTAGATATTAAAAAAAAGATTTTGAGATTACTTCAACTTAAGGCACACTAAATAAAATTAATAATCATTTTTTGTTATCTGTTCAAAATCACAATGCATTTCTTATCATGTGAATTGTGCCTCCTTAAACTGCAATAGAATTATCTTTTAATCTTGGATATAACAATACGGCCTATACACATTAACCACTGCAATATTACACAGTTTAAAATCATAATATCATATACATAAGTATAAGTAGTAAACAAACAAACGGTCCCGTTCTAGAATTTAAAACGAAAGCCATACTAGAAATCGTACTATGCGGTCCTTTAGCAACTTAAAACCGCCGTCGGGGTTAATGAGTTAGAATTAAACCCCACTTTAACCGATCCGAGCTTATCCTGTTACGTAAAGTTTATATATACAGTTGAAAAATATTCGATCCCCTTAAACTCTTTATTGACATTGTCCCACTAAAAGACATGTTACGTGTATATAACCTGTAGTATGAAATTTTACATGCCGAAAGTTCAGATCGTTTGTTCAGAGGGTGACTGGATAGACCTCGCCTTTTCCTCTGGTCATCCTCCACTAAAGCATTATTAGGCATTAAGTTCTCTCTTTTTGCGACAATATAGCTTAAATATAAATAAATATAATAACGCTGTTAGTTTTTGCGTCATAAATTATTTTATTTTTTTATTTAACTTTATAGTATATTGTATCGTGTATGTTGCGGGTATAAAATTAATAATCGTCGCTTTTAAATCACTAACGATAGTTTCTAAGCCTGTTTACTAGCACGAATCTCTGCTATCTAAGAATGAATAAATAATAAATGTTCACTTTCATTAGCTTCATCGTTCACAGTTCATCGTCATCATTTTTCCCAATTTTGGAATCACTTCTCATAACGAGATGAAGTCCATAGTCTGTTACGCTGATCATTTGTGAGTTAGCCGACTTCACACACCTTAGAGAGCATTATAACTGTAAGGTATCCGAGTCTTCGCAATGACTTCCCCCATCATTATAGCAAGTGACATTTATTCCTGAAAAGCCACATAACTTATGTCACTGGATTTGAACTTTACAACCCCGAAACGGAAGGCATAAATGCAAACCACTACCCCGTCATCGCTCCTATTTTTATGATATAACTTAAAAATTATACTTTTTTGTCTTATAGTAATAGTCGTGTCACCCTAATGATAAGTTAAAATGACATAAGCATCTGTAGACATTCATTATCGTAAAGTATATCAATACTACCCGAGATTAGCACCAATCACGTTAATAATTTTCAGAATGAAATTACGAGCTCATGATTTCCGATGGTAGAAATAGAAACATGATTCGTGTTGTGCCATTGGTGGTATCATTTGACCTTTATTTATGCACGAACCTCTAGAAATAACTCGTACATACATATAAAAAGCAATTTTGTTTAACCATTGTTCTATTACTTTATTCGTTTTCAAGATAGCGATCTTATTTTCTCTACGTACGATACGTATGTTATGTGCATACATACGTAAACATTTAAATCGCATTCGTGTTTTTCACAGAAGCGACGAGCAGCGTTTAAATAAAAAGCAAAGGAAATATCTTACTGAACCCAATTTAAATTTATCTAACGCAAACCAAGCACAATGTACCTTTTATTATGAAACGTCATTTGACATTTGAGTCCCAATGTAAGGTGCATGTTCGACCGCGTATTGTAACATTAAGCTAGATT